>PVJN01025620.1:0-29850 GCA_004026805.1 Lasiurus borealis | reverse complement strand
AGCAGAGGTGGGGGTCACCAGGACTAAAATTGGATTTGGAGAGGGACAAAAATGGACACTGAGAAGCACTCTCTCTTGAGCCCTGAAAAGAGATGTAAAACAAGAAGCCATAACTTAGACCATAAAGGTGAGAGCTTCTATTTCAAGGGGTAAGAATGAAAAGAAGTAAATTTTGGACTTCTGGGAGTAGGACAACTAGGTTTAGCTTATAGTATTGAAATATGAGCAGATGGGACTAGAAAAAGTATATAAACTTTTCTAAAACAGAGTAGTGGGTGGTATAGAAATGACCAGTTTGTAAACAGAATAGAGCATCAAATTTTAGCAGAGTTACTTTGAACTCTGTATCTATGTAATGGAATCACCTCCCAAAGTGGGGTTAATGCCAGAATGCCTCCTTGCTGGTGAATGCATTGTTCCTCATTATAATTTGGATCACATCTCTGAAGGTTTTTCAATTGTCTGCATCAACTTTCAATCGGTATTTTGTCACTGAGAACATATTAGTCTGTCACTTCCCTCTGCTCCATAGGCACTAATTAGTGACTTTGTAGAGTCTAAAATTGTCACACTTAAAATTGACATGTTTTTTGCATTATCTGGATTTAACTTGTTAAAAAGAAATTCACCAGAGTCTCTACTTGGTCTGATATTATTCTAAAAACTGAGGATTTAAGTGCCTCTCTAATTCCTTCTTTTTTCCTAGGTTGTCTGTGTCCAGCAAATGTATTAATCATCCTTCATTCCTCACTTGTGATGGGTACCTATTGGGTGTCCTGGCCCCTAGTTAGAGAATGCCTCTCTTTGAAACCCTTGATCCAAAAGGTCAAAGTAGCAGGTCCCAAGCTGCTATGTTGTTCATAATAACCCACTCTCTTGGCTAAAAGTGTGTTTTCCAAGAGTGTATTCTTCAATACAACAGGATATTTTTTTGTTTTGTTTTCTAGATTTCTAATCTAGCATGAAAGACAGTCTAATTGGTCCTTCTCAATGTGACTGAAGGGTTGACATCTGAATCTATGATCTTCTACCCACTAGAATATCTAAGAAAGGGAGAAGGCCATTATTAACAAGGAAGAGTATGGGGCCAACAGGATGGGAAAGCAAGTGAATTGTCAAATTAGCCTTGTGATAATTCTAGGACTTCCTTCCAGTTTGTTCTTGAGAAATTTATATGTTCTTATTTTGGTTCCATGAGATACACATTTAGCCTTGCAACAAATTTCCCTTTGGCATAAGCTGGCTCTAGTTAGCTTTTGCTATTTCCTTTCAAACTAGTACACCACCAATCTCCCAGCATGAGTTTGTGCACTAAGGTTCACTAATATTTAACACTGTGTGTTCACTGCTGGCACACAGATACATGGCTGAGTCCTGTAGCTCCATACCATGGATCTCCAGGTTACAGGTTGAGTTCTGCGAACACTTAGCTGAAAATCTTTTCTTGGGCATCTCTGTTTTAAGGATGATTTTGTACTGTATGGAAACCAAGAATTTGAACTCTTTCTTCAGGATCTGTTGATACCAGAAAACATAATCGTGTCCCTTTTTTGGGACACAATACATTTTCACATTCTGTCCTTTCTTTTTGATCAAGTGTCCTGGAGTCTGAGTGACTTCAGCAACAAAGGAGCCTGTGAAGAAAGCAGACAGAAATTGGAGACTTAGCCCATGAGGGATACTGATGACATGGACAGAAGGCTTAGAACAGGGAGCTGACAATTTCAGAACAGGACTGACCTGCATCCAGGAGACAAAGGAGATGACCATGATGCGCATGGCAGAATGAGGACAAGAACAGAGTCAGGTGTCTTCCTCTTAGGCTTTTCATCCCTCGTAAGCAGCTACTCGGTGACGTGATCACTTCATAGAACTCAATAGTTTTTGTATGAAGATACTGCCACACCAAAGCAGCCACTCAGAGAGAGCAGGGATCACTCTAAGAGAAGTGGGCCACTGTCCCTGCCCCCCACTCCAGAGCTGGGGTGTAAAGTTCTGTCTGTGGAGAGAGGCACGCTTGATTTTGACTTAAGGACCTGCCAGGCCTTAATGACCTTTTTTTATGATTATACTGCAACCTACGTCCTCCTTTACTTCCTTCATTGCTTCTTTCTTTTCTTTTTAATTATATTTTTATTGATTTCAGAGGAAAGGAGAGAGAGAGATAGAAACATCAAAAATGAAAGAGAATCATTGATCTGCTACCTCCTGCACACCCCCTACTGGGGATCGAGCCCACAGTTGGGACCATGATCTGACCAGGAATTGAATCATAACCTTGTGATTCATAGATCAATGATCAAGCACTGAGCCACACCAGCCAGGCGTGTTTTTTTTTTTCCTCCTTTTTGTCTTCCCTCTATTCTTATGAGGGTCAGATTTGCATCATGGTCAGATGGTTCTCCCAGCTTTCTCAGCTTCCTTCCCATTTTCTCTCACAGACATTTTTTAACTCAGGCTTGGCAACTAATTCTTTGAGGACCTTAGTTAATGTATATAGAGCAAACTCTAGTAATTTTAATGTATCTGTAATTTTAATATATCTTACAAAGCCCCACATCTAGCTTTTGATATGAGTCCTATCTGTGATACTTAAATAGTTCATAGATTTACATCAGGCAAAATAGTTTGATGTGTTATGAATAATGCATGCTCAGGCAATACATGTCTCTCAATCTGGAACAAGTTCTCATAAGTTCTAATTTCCTTTATTTGGTAAGAAACCTGTGAGATGGTCTCATCATGCCTACGAGGGAAAGGTCTACTTCTTGCCTGGCTGACCCTGCCCTTTAACATATTGCTAAGTTTCCAACTTAGATTAAAAAAACAACAACAATAGAAAAGTTACTATTTTTCTACTGAAGAGAACAGAATGTGTGATTGAAATGATTCTGGGAAAACACCACAAACTGAACCTCAGGTGAGGGTAACCACCTTTCAACTCTTGGCATAACTGTCAATTGTTTTTGTAGGTTTAGGCCCAACTTCCATCTGTAAAGGAGATAATGATAGCCAAAACCCACATAACTATTGCTCTTGTGTGTGTGTGTTTTGGGTTGGGGGGAAAGGAGGGAGGTTGTCTAGAGAGGGCTCTGGGGTATGGAAACAGGTTTATGAGCAGAGAGGGGATAACACTCTAACTCTGTATATTTGCTGCTGGCACAAAGATACAATGCAAAGTCCCCCAAGCCTGGTGAGCGGATACCAAGAGAACAGAAGGAAACATTAGGCCGGCTGGGTTGGAAGTTGTCTGAAGTGTCTGTTTCATTGCTAAATTCCTGATCATAGTGGTAGAAAATGCAGCTTTGGGGCCTGGCTCAGCTTCTGTTGGTACCAGTGCATGATATCATGATTTAGGTTCTGAGAGCAACTCAGGGTCACTGGTTTTCCTATCCTGATAACCTGGTACCTTGGGTTCTGGGTGACCATGGCACCTATGTAACTTGCAGAAAAAGAAGAAACATTTAAAGAGGGAAACTCATGTTGCTACTATAAAAGAAAGGCATAGAACTGAGAACATCATAGCTCTACCAATTCTTCTCATCCTGCTTCTACTGCCACCCAGCCATCCCTTGTCCACACCATCTCCCTAGCTAACTTCTGTAACTAAACTCAAGTCTCACCTTTTCACACATTTGCCACCCTCCGTCACCCAAACTGAACTAGTACCTATTTTTAATAAAAAAATATGCTTCTGACCAGGACTCACCTACTCCAAGGAGAAAAAGGGCCACAGAGTGGAGAAGCTTGGGACCCATGGCAGGGCCAGAAAAGGAATGGGGCATCTGTCTGTTCCACACTCTGATCTCTGGGTTGAGAGGTGGAAGCTCTGGGAGTCCATGGTCTCTGATAGGTAGGTCTACCTGTGATGGCAGTGCTGATGTTGATGTCACCAAGGCAAGAGTCCCTTCTTGTGATATTGTACACAGCCTACGTGGCAAGGGCCTCGGTTTGTCTGGGTTAGGTATGAAGCAAATGTGATGTTTTCTTATCTGTCCTCTTTCCTGTATCTGCCCCATGTTCATCCATCTCTATCTCATTCCTCCTTACATCCTAAAAGCATTTCAGAGTTTCCTCAACACATGAATAGCTTTTGCTTCAGTCTAGCTGATAAACCTATTGAGATAATGTCTTTGTTTTATTATCCATATCATTGATAGATGAAAGATATCTGCCAATCAGCCCCACCCTAATACAGAAATCAAGCTCTGGAATTCCACTATCTTTATCCACTTTTCAGAGCATACCAAGGAAATCCTCTACAACTTTTGGCTATGGTGATACCACAATGCCTCCTTGTGGCCAGTAGAAAAGTTTCTAGATCAGTATTCCTACATTGCCCAAGGAGATCTGAGCAATCAGGTGAGACACAAGAGGGCCTAAACATGTATCTAGTCCCCAATTTATATATAAACTTTATTGGGGTGACATTGTTCTGCTCCTACTAGATCTGTAAACCTCAGACCAAGCACAACACCAGAGTACTGGCAAGCCTATTGTGACAACTGGAATTGCCCTAAAAAATGTTGGCTGACACATATTTACATATCATGCTAGCCCATGTTTTTTTTTTTTTCCATTAAAAAAATCAGACCCCATAAAGAAAGAAAAATTAGCTTTAATTTGTATTCAGTGACCTGACTATTCCATTCAAAAGTGAGATTTTAAAAAAGCATTTGGAAATGGATTTGTGCTGGACTAATGTAACCTAAACTTAGCGCCATTGCCAGCACTACCAGGGAGCAACCTACAAACCAGAAATAAATGAGATTTGATTCACTACTTTTATTCCACCAGGGAGACATTTTAATTATAAACCTATTGTGACAATGTGGCCACAGAGTCATAATTTCTTTCAGATCAGAGCAGTGAGTTGGGCAAGAATCACATCAGGGTAACGCATATACATTAAGAAACAGAAATGATAGAGTGAGTTCTGTATGAAGAGCCCCAGACATCCCCCAGATCCCCAATGTATCACAAATACTCTTGTATTTCAGGAGTTAATTCTGGTTCTTCCTCTCTTCTCCTCTGCTCAGGAGAAGACTTCTGATGAGGGTGGAGAGAGGGTGCAGTTTTGCACAGGAAGGACCTGACCCTGAAGCACTATGTCGAGGCTGCTGGCACAGAAATAAACTCCGGAGTCCTCCGACTGTGCAGCTGGACCTTCGGGGTGGAAAATGTCCCTTCGGCCCTCTGTGCTGAGAACCGATCAGCAGGCATCCCTGATTTATCCTGTACATACTCTTGCAAGAAGCTGATCAGAAATGTCATTTCTTTCCCTATGGCATGTTGGTACCATAAAAGAGTCTCATGTCCAGAAATTGGGACGCATCTCAGAGTCACAGTCTGTTTCTTCCTTATAAACTCTGTGGATGGGAAACTGAGTGACTCCAGCCAATGTATGTCCTGTGGGAAAAGACAAGAATATAGAATTCATGGCAAGAGTGGACTGGGCAAAGGCAAAGTAGAGATAGTCAAACTTACAAGAACTTACTTGCTCCCGGGAGATAAAAGGACACAAAATTGAGAAGCCTGCACACCATGACAGGATCCAAATAAAACTAAGAACTTTTCCAGGTGACAGAACTTGTAGGTATGAGTAAAAATGAGAGTAAATCTGTGTCCCCTTGGCGCTATAAGGTGTGTCGTGGCAATGACATCACCATACCAGCCAATGTCTATTGTCTCAGGAGCGCCCTCTAAGGAAGCATAGAAGGAAGAGCAAAGTTTCTCTGAACTTTAAAGGATGATAAAGAACCAATGTCAATAAGTTGCCTACAACCTTGACCTGTTTCTGCATTTAAATAGGTATTATCTTCTCATATGTTCACAAAAAAAGTTGACCAAAGTAAAGAATGCAACTTACTTTCCTAATTTTGGTGGCCAGGTCAATAATTTTATCCTTTTAGAACAAAATGTAAGGCTTAAAATGTGTCTGAAATGTAATGGGTGCTCTATACATGTTTTTGTTTAATTACATGAATTAATTAAGATGTACCTTGGATGCTGTCTTGATGAATAAAGTGGCTTTCTGGGACAGGTGACATGGTGTTCAGACAGCAATGGCCAGTGATGGCTTGCATTGAACAGGCAAACTTCCAATTAGATAAGGGATAAAAAGAATTCAAATATTTAGGAAGAGTTCAAACATATCCAAAGGAAAATGTATCTAGATCTACCAAGTTTCTGTTCTTTTAGTTATTAGCATATGTATTTTGGAAATGAAAAAGTGGAATGTTACATGCAAGTTGAAATTACTGGTATTAAAAGTGAATCTCTAGAAATGTATAATAGCACAGATGCTGGAAAATAACTAAGGATATATTTCCCATACAACATCCGACTCTGGGACATAATTTTACCCCAGAATTTATGTCCACACAGAATCCTATACACAAGTGTTTACTAGTATACACAGCCACTTAACTTGTAATAGTAAAACAAACAAACAAACAAAAAAAAAAAACAAAAAAACCTAGAAACACCCAAAAAGTCTTACAGTGGGTGAATGTCTGAACAGCCTGGTACATGCACACCATGGAAAGCTACTCAGCAATAAAACAAACACTCAAGAATTATTGATAAATATAACAACTCAGAAAAACCTCAAGGGTAATAGGCTGAGTGGGAAAAAATCTGAAAGCAGATCACCTCTTGTATGAGTCCATCATAAAACATTCTCAAAATGACATTATAGATGTGGAGAATAGATTTGAGGTTCCCAGGGATTAGGATTGGTGTGTGTGTGTGTGTGTGTGTGTGTGTGTGTGTGTGGTTGGGGAGAATTTGTGGTATTGTAATAATTGTGTATCTTGATTATATTTTTACATGATTATATCTTTACTTAGAATTGTCAGATCTCAGAGGGAAGGGAGGTGGAGAGGACTGAAGAAGATCAAAGAACATATATGCATATATACATAGCCACTGATACAGACAATAATGTGATGAATGCCTGGGGTGGGGGGAGGGTGAGGTTAGACAGGGCTGAGTAGAGAGAGACAAGAGTGAAGGGATGGGAGATATCTGTAATACTGTTAACAATAAAAAAATTACTTAGAACTGCTTGCACACTTAGTACCAAGGTCAATTTTTTGGTCTTAATATTTTAGTATTAGAGGCCTGATGCACAAAATTCATGCATGAGGAGGGGTGTCCCTCAGCCCGCATTGTGCCCTCTTGCAATCTGGGACTCCTCATTCCTAACTGCCCACTTGCTCACTCCTTACCTCTTGGCTCGCCTCCCCTTAGTGCTGCTGCGGAGGCAGCAGAGGCTCCTGCCACCATCACTTCGCTCCCGCCAGCCTTAAGCCTGTCTTCTGGCTAAGCAACGCTCCACCAAAGGGCAGCTCCCGCTTTGAGTGTCTGCCCCCTGGTGGTCAGTGCGCGTCATAGGGATCAGTCCTTCTGCCCTAAAGGTAGCTGGGCTTTTATTATGTAAGTATTATGGAAGATGGAACCATTGGTGGAAACTGGATGAAGGGTATACTGGATTCCTTTGTTTTACTTAACAGCTTCCTATGAATCTATAACTATTTTCAAATGTTTAAAAAAAGAGAGAACCTCTGAAAATGTGGGGAAAAAAGTGTTTTGTTACAAATAGGAACACAGTTATGGAAAAGTTATCATGAGAGGGGTTAGAAGAAATTGGAAAGGTCTGAGCAGATCTGAGGATATAGCCCTGGCACCATTTAACCATTCTGATAATGAAGGCAAAAACAGGACCACTAGCCATGAACTGAGATAATCCAGCCTAGATAATGGCCCTGGCACAGTAGCTGAACAGTTTTAAGTTTATTTAATCACTTGAAGCCCAGAGGGTGATATTAATCCTCAACCTTGAACTCAGCCATCCTCTCTGAAAATTTGTGAGGAATGCCGGGAACCAACCCTTATTGCCTTCTTATGAAGTTTCCTAATGTGATATTTTTAGTGTATTCAGTTCTTGTCTTCAGTAGGGAGAGGTAGAACACCAACCCCAGGCCTATGCTCTGACACAGGTGAGCCTGGAAAGACTGCTGAGGCTGGCTGGGGCGAGAAGGGGAAACAGGAGGGTTTCTGCACAGGGAAGAGGTGACTCTGTAGTGCTGTGGCTAAGCTGCTGGCACAGAGGTACGTAGCTGAGTCCCCGGCTTCCGTGGGCTGGATCTTCAGAGTGGAGAATGATCCATTAGGCATCTTAGCTGAGAATCGATCCTTGGGCATCCCTGTCTCATCGATAGGAGCTTGACTACGGAAATATATTAGCAACTTCAGCTCCTGTAGTGAGGTCTGTCTGTACCAGTAAAGGGTGTCATGGCCAGAAATTGGCTTACAACTCAGGGTTACTTCTTGCCCAATATTTGTCACCTTGAGCCTCGGTGTCTGGGTAACTCCAGCATCTGAGAGCCCTGAGGAAGTGGACAGAGTTTAGGAACATGATAAGGAACATAAAAGGAATCAGAATTGGGAATATTTTAAAAATGCAGAATATTTATTTCTGAGGACTCACCTAGTCCCAGGAGACAAAGGGTGACACAGCAGAGGAGCCTGGCAGCCATCCCCCAGAGAGGGCCCTTGTGTGCATGAGCAGAGGGGAGAGTGGCTTGGCAGTGACATCGCGCTCTGTCACTATCCATAGGCCCTCCTCCCAAAGGTGAACATGAATTCTCTACAGAAGATCCACTGAAGAACTATCCTGGATGTGGCCCCAGCACATGGGCTCTATCAGGTGAGAAAAGCCAGTTGTTTCTCTGGCCTTTGCCACCCTATACTGTTCTTCTTTTGCACATTTCTTTTCTTTATATATGAGAATTTTCCTTAAGAAAATAAATAAAAAAAAGAATTCCTATGCCCTGAAAGAATTTTGGGGAGTAATATTTTACAAATTATCTTGGTAATAAGTGAGACAAATTTATATATAACACAAAGGTAAGTATCACCCCCTGTTCTCCTTCCAGTGCCACTTGGTTGAATTACCAGTAGAAGAATTTGATCTGTAAACCTTCATAGATTTGTTCTGCCTTATATGAATTTATAATAAAAATGGCATATATGAAAGACATGTTTTGTTTTTATAAAAGAAGAAACATTCTCTATGCATTATCTTGTAATTTCTAAAATTTGACAAAATATATGAACAATCCTACATGCCAGTAGATATGAATTCATCTCTATTTGCCTTCTTTCTTTATTCATATAAATGTTTTTGCATAAATGGGATCATATCATATTTTTTGAGCTTCATTATTTAATAATAGTATGGTTACAAAGTTCATGATATTGGATAAAAAGACACCTCCAGACCATCAGGTTAGAGTAAATAGATTATTTAAATGTAAGCAGAATATCCTTTTGACCTATATCAGTGGTTGGCAAACTGCAGCTCCCTAGCCACATGCAGCTCTTTGGCCCCTTGAATTATTAGCAAAGGCCAACTTAAGAGTACCCTAATTAAGTTAATAACAATGTACCTGCCTATATAGTTTAAGTTTAAAAATTTGGCTCCCAAAATAAATTGCAAATGTTGTACTGTTGATATTGGGCTCTGTTGACTAATGAGTTTGCTGACCACTGACCTATACACTTCTCTGTGCACACCTGGCGGCCCAATGGAATACTTGTCAATGAGTATCAGATCAGAGAATTCTGTCAGTGATGTGGCTGTGTTGTGACTATTGCAAAAATGCTGTTGGCTGTTTCAGGAACTGCCCTTTTGCCATCCATAATGCCTTGAAGGAGCTGGATTTAACCAGGTTTGGCATTATGATCTTAAAACCTTGTACCTATTTTAGAGAATGTGAGAATTAAGGACACAAGAGTCCTGGCTGGTATGGCTCAGTGGTTGACCATCGACATATGGACAGGAGGTCACGGTTTGATTTCAGATCAGGGCACATGCCCAGGTTATGGGCTTGATCCCTAGTAAGGGGCATACAGGAGGCAGATGATGGATGATTCTCTCTCATCATTGATGTTCCTCTCTCTTTCTCTCTGAAATTAAAAAAAAAGAACTTAGAAGCTTATAAGCTGTTGGGTAAGTGGGCCGAAGGCCAGTGACTAAAAGAATCCACAGGAGGAATAGTGCTAAGTTCGTGAGATGCAAAGAAAGGAAAATAGAGTAGGATAATGGAATGTTTGAAATGCAAAGAAAGGAAAATAAAGGTAGGATAATATAATGTTCAAAATAGAAATTTTGGAAAGTTTTATTTTATTTTATTTTATTTTATATTTTTTATTTACTTCAGAGAGGAAGGGAGAGAAAGAGAAAGAAATATCAATGATGAGAGAATCATTGATTGGTTGCCTCCTGCACACCCCATACTCGGGCTAGGGCTGGCAACCTCAGCATGTGCCCTTGACCAGAATCTTACCTGGGACTCTTCAGTCCACATACCAATGCTCTATCCACTGTGCTAAACCAACAGGGCTGGAAAGTTTTATTTGTTGTTTATTCTCTAGCTTGGAATCATCAAAGTGCATGTGAAAAGGACTGGAGTCATAAAAAGATCACCAAAAGTGAAGAGGTCAAGAAACTGAGAAGCCAAACCCATGTATAAAGTGTCTATGTCATGATGATGTGTCACCAATGATGTCAGGGTTAGTAGTAATTAGAAGAATTGAATAAGGAGACATCTGATGGTAAGGAAATCAGTGCAGCATGAAGGGTAATATTCTCATAACATATATGTGAGGAGCTGAGCATTAAAGCAAGGGAGAGGAGAGGTCTGGACACAGCAGGAAGGAACCAGGAGGATAAAGAATGCACTAAAGTTAGATGTATTATGTTCAATATAACTTATGGCATAAACACAGAGGACATTTTATTGTTTCCACCTTAAAGGTCAGGACCCCTGAATGGCAAAAGGTAGAAGAATGACAAGTGGTATTGGCTGTATGACAGAATTCTAGAAAACTTGTGGGGAAATTCTGTTAACAGGGAGGAAATAATGGAGAGCTGAGTGGCCATTATCAGGTGCTCCCAACATTCAGATGAGGAGACCAGGACAGGAACAAAGGAAAATCCATAGTGGGGGCAATAAAGATTTTCTTACAGGTGTGAGTTTTGGGGCTCTTTAAAGTACATTTCCTACATTGTTTCCTATGTATATATATCGATACCTTGTTATTTCTCCTATTGCTATGCCCCCAAAACCATGCATTTTTCTTGATGAGAGAGTTGCAGGGAAGACTTTTACACTTAGAATGACTTAAGGCTGGGGCGAGAAAGGAAACCAGAAGGGTTTCTGCACAGGGTGGGAGTGACTCTGCAGTGCTGTGGCTTAAACTGCTGGCACAAAGGTACACGGCTGAGTCCCCAGCTTCTGTGGGCTCGATCTTCAGAGTGGAGAATGATGCATTAGGCATCTGAGCTGAGAATCGTTCCTTGGGCATCCCTGTGTCTTCTATAGAAGCTCTATTATTGAAATAAATCAGGAAATTCAGTTCTTGCAGTGAGGTCTGTCTGTACCAGTAAAGGCTATTGTGGCCTGAAATTGGCTCACAGTTCAGTGTTACTGCTTGTCCCATCTTTGTTACCTTGTACCTGGGTGTCTGGGTGACTCCAGCATCTGTGTGCCCTGTGGAAGTGGTGGACAGAGTTTTAAAACAAGATAAGAAACATAAATGGAATACAAACTGGAAATATCCAAACAGGCAGATGCTTTATTTCTAGGAACTTACCTACTAACATGAGGCCAAGGGTCACAGAGCAGAGGAGATAGGTGGCCATGGCAAGGTGGGATAGCAGATTATGCCTTATGGATACAGAGGGGCAGGGGTTCTAGTTCCTCTGGTCTCCACAAGGTGGAGAGTGGCTTGTCAGTGACAATGCTCTCTGTCACTGATCTTAGGACCTCCTCCAGAAGTGAACATTACCGTCCTCAGAAGACTGACTGGAATAGGGCATATCTATTCTGGGATGTGATTGGCTCATTTAAAATCTCTGAAACTTCCATTGTCACCTCTCACACCCTGTGCTTCTAACATTCTTTCTTCTCTGCTATATCACATGCCTACTGTCTGCTACACATTTCCCTGTATGTGAGCCATCAACAATGCAGATTCTGGACACGAATAAAGTATTTTCTAAATCTCAAGTCCTTCATACTTCTCTGAAGGCAATCCCTAACTCTCAGACACATAAGTCTAAATAACTTTTTTACTGAATTGGAGATTTTATCCAGATCCATCCTGGGGGGATTTTGATTGACTACCATGTTCATTATGAAGGGACACAAGCAGATTTCCTGGGCAAAGGGAATTGGATTTAACCAGGGTTAACATTATGGTTTTAAACCTTGAAACTGGTTTAGACAATGTGAGAAAAAATAACACAGGATTTTAAAAGTAGCTGGGTATGTGGACTAAAGATAATGGCTAAAATAATCATAGGAGCAAGGGTGCTGCTTTTCTGAGATAAAATGAAAGAACAGTAAGCAGGAGAATGTGATGATTGAAATAGAAATTTTGGAAGGAGCTTATTTGTTATTTATTTTATGGTCTGGAATCATAGAAATGCATCAGGAAAACACTGGATATAGAAAATTATTGAAAGTGAGGAGGTCAAGGAACTGAGAAACCCAATATGTGTTAATTGTCCATGTGATGAAGAAGTCATCAATAATGGCAGGATTGGTAGTGAAAAGAAGAAGTGAATGAAGAGAGACCTGATGGTAAAGAAGTGAGTGTAAGAACAAAGGGTAACATTCTAATGCCATGTGTGTGAAAAGCTGGGTATTAAGGCAGGGGAGAAATTAATGGTCTGTAAACTATAGGGAGAACCCTGGTGGGTAAAAAGTGGACTGTTATCACACATCAAAGAAGATTATTTCTTGGTGTAAACACAGAATTTTATTCTTTACTATTTCCATCTTTAATATCAAGGCCCCTGGATAGTAAAAAATAAGTCAATGACTGTTTCCATTGACTATATGACAAATCTCTAGAAACTTGTATGGGAAAGTCTGTTAATAGCTTAGAGAGTACCATTCAGATGGAGGAATGCAGGAAAATCCACAGCATGTGTAATTAAGGTATATCTTACCTGTGTGATGAGTTTTGAGCCCACAATTTGTGCAAAATCTTGATGCCCATTTCCCACATTGTTTCCTATGCAGGGTTTTCTAGGTGGATATGTTATGGCTTCTGTTCTTGACATCCCCAAACACATGCATTCTCTTGATTAGGGAGGAGCATAGTAGATCTTTATTCTGAACACCTGGAAGCTGTAATGAAAGGGAAAGCAGAAGGGTTTCTGCACAGGGAGTGCATGACTCTGAAGCATTGTGGCCAAGCTGCTGGCACAGAGGTACACGCCAGAGTCCCCAGGTTCTGTGGACTGGATTTTCAGAGTGGAGAATGATTCTTTGGGCATCTGAGCTGAGAATCGGTCGTTGGGCATCCCTTTCTTGTCAAGAGAAGCTTGATTGCCAAAGTAAATCAGCATCTGAGGTCCCTGCACCAAAGTTTGTCTATACCAGTAAAGGTAGGTATCGCCTGAAATTGGCTCACAACTCAGAGCTACTTCTTGTCCCTTCTTTGTCACCATGCTCCTGGGTGTCTGGGTGACTCCAGCATCTGAGAGCACTGTGGAAGTGGACAGAGTTTGGGAAAAGGATAAGGAATATAAATAGAATCAGAACTGGGAATATCCAAAAATGCAAATTCTTTTACTTCTGAGAACTCACCTACTTTCACGAGACAAAGGGCCATACAGCAGAGGTGCCAGGTGGTCATGGCAGGGTGTTGTGCTAGGAGGCTTCACTCAAAGGAGGCCCTTATGGGTGTGAACAATGGGGCAGAAGTTCTAGTTCCTCTGGTCTCCACAAGGTGGAGAGTGGCTTGTCAGTGACAATGTTTTTTGTTACTGCTCATAGGACCTCCTCCAGAGTGAACATTAGTTCTCTTCAGAAGACAGACTGGAATAGAGCATATCTATTCTGGGATGTGATTGGCTCATTCAAAGTCTCCAAAACTTTTAATTGTCACCTCTCATAGCCCTGTGTTTCTACCATTCTTTCTTTTCTGCTTTATCACATGTCTACTCTCTGTTAGACACTTCCATGTGTGTTGACCACCGACACTACAAATTCTGGACATGAATAAAATACTTTCTAAATCTCAATTTCTTTGTACTACTCTGAAGGCAATCCCTAACTCCCAGACAGACAAAGTCTAAGTAATTTCTCTGGGAAGGATTGATTGATTGATTGCCATGCTCATTTTGAAGGAATATAAACAAATTCTCTTGGAAGAGGGATCTGGGTTTAACCAGGGTTGACATTATACTATTAAACCTTGAACCTTGTTTAGACATTGTGAGAATTAAAACATGAGAGTTTAAAAGCAATTGGGTATGTGGATATAAGAATCACAGGAGGAGGAGGTTGATTTAATAAGATAGAAAGAAAGAAGGAATGGGTAGGAGCATGGAATTATAGAAATGGAAATTTTGGAAGGAGCTTATTTGTTATTCACACCATGGTCTAGAAACTTGGAAGTACCGTGAAGGTTAGGGAGTGGTGGGGTAGATAAGATTTCAACCAAAGGACTTGTATGCTTGCATATAAGCATAACCAATAAACAAAAGACACTGAAGGGTTACAGTATGCCTGGGAGGGGGCGGTGCAATGGGAAGATATGTATACATATAATACATTAATAAAAAAATTAAGATTAAAATCTAAGCTGAAGCCATGAAACTTGGAAGTACACCTGGAAAATATAGGAGTCAAAAATTATCAAAAGTGAGGAGGTGAAGAAACAGAGAAGCCAGTCCATGAATAAATTGTTTACATGATGATTACATCACCAATGATGACAGGGTCAGTAGTGGGGAGAAGTGAATGAGGAGAGACATGACAGTAAATAACTAAATACAAGAACAAAAGGTACTATGAAAACGGGATATAATCTGAAAGCAACAGGGAGGATCCAGGAGATACCATACATAATATATCCAATTATATCTTGTGGCATAAACACAGTAAAATTTTACTCTGTTTTCTTTTTTAAAAACAGGGCCCATGAATGGCTAAGAATAAGACATCACAAGTGGAAGTTGGTTATATGACAGAACCCAGGAACACTTGTGTTGGAGGGAGGGAAGAAGATTCTGTTAACAGCCTCGAGGGAAAAGAGAATTGAGAGCTGTGAAGCCATTACCAGGAGCTCCTGCCATTCAGATGGAAGCCAATCACAGGAAAATCCACAATGTGAGTAATTAAGGCTTATCTTACCTGGTCAGTTTTGAGCCACAGACCATTTTTGAGGAATTTCTGAAGCCCATTTCCTATGTTGTTTCCTATGCAGGGTTTTCTAGGTTGATACCTTATCATTTCTGTTCTTGTTAAGCCCCAAACTCATGCATTTCTCTTGGTGAGAGAGTCACAAGGAAGACCTTTACTCAGGACCACTTGGGATTAGAATGAGAAGGGGAAGCAGGAGGATTTCTTCATAAGGAGGTGACTCTGCTACACTGTGGCTAAGCTGCTGGCACAGAGGTAAACAGCTGAGTCCCAGGTTTTGTGGGCTGGATCTTTAGAGTGAAGAAAAATTTATTAGGCATCTGAGCTAAGAATTGGTCCCAGGACATCCCTGTCTCATGTATAGAAGCTTGATTGCTGAAGTAAATCAGGAACTCCAGTCTCTGTACCAAGGTCTGTCTGTACCAGTAAAGGTAGGCATGGCCTGAAATTGGCTCACAACTCAGAGTTCCTCCTTGTCCCTTCTCTATCACCATGTGTCTGGGTATCTGAGTTACACCAGCAACATTGGGTTCTGTGGAAGTGGACAAATTTGGGGAACAGGATATAGAATATAAATGGACTCAGAATTGGGAATATAAAAGAATGCAGATTTTTCATTTATGTGGACTCACCTACTCCCAGGAGACAAAGAGCCAGTAGAAGAGCCTGGTGGGCATGGAGGGGTGGGGCAAGAAGAGGCTTCACCCTGATGAGGCTCTTGTGGACATGGACAGAGGGGCAGGCGTTCTTGTTCCTCTGGTCTCCACAAAGTGGAGAGTGGCCTGGCAGTGACATTGCTCTAGGTCACTCTTCATAGGACTTCATGCAACAGAGAGATCAACTGAAATAGGCTGTAAGTATTCCAGGATATGGCCAGCACCAAAGGCCTTCTCTAGTGAGAAACACCAGTCATCTCTCTGGTTTTAGCTACCCCATACTGTTCTGACTTTGCACCACTTTTCTTAATATCAGAGAATTTTCTTTTCTTTTCTTTTAAGGCCTCTTGTGCCCTGAAAGAATTTTGGGGAATTATATTTTAAAAATTACCTTGGTAATAAGTGAAACAAATTTATATATAACACAAAGCTAGGCATCTCCCCTTGTCCCTCCCCTAATCCCACTGTGTTGAATTATCAGTAAGAAGTTCTTGATCTATAAACTTTCATAGGTTTTACCTTGTTAATATGAATTTATAATAACAAATGGCATATATAGAAGACATACATTTTGTTT
Organism: Lasiurus borealis; assembly: GCA_004026805.1. Classification (NCBI taxonomy): domain Eukaryota; kingdom Metazoa; phylum Chordata; class Mammalia; order Chiroptera; family Vespertilionidae; genus Lasiurus; species Lasiurus borealis. The sequence goes on along the minus strand of PVJN01025620.1, from coordinate 13,387 downwards.
ATATAGAAGTAAATACATTCTCTACACATTATCTTGTAACTTCTAAAATTTAACAAAATACACGAACAGTTATAGAAGTAATTCTATCTCTATTTGCCTAATTTCATTATTCATATAAATGTTTTTACATAAATGGGATCATAGCATATATTTGAGCTTTATTATTTAGTTATTGTATGGTTACAAAGTTTCTGATATTTAATAAAAGGGACACCAACAAACCAAGTCAGAGGACATAAATTCTTTTAATGTAAGCGAAGTATTTTATTGACCTGTACATTTCACTGTGCACACCTGGAAGCCCAATGGAATACTTTTTTCAGTGAGGATCAGGGAATTGCTGCAGATAACAAGGCATTATAAAATGTTCTTAGTTCAATCAGGAACTCCTCCTTTCCATTCATAGATGCCGCGGGAGAGCTGTATTTTGCCAAAGTTGATGTTATGGTCTTAAAATTGAATGTGGTTTAGACAATGTGAGAATTAAGAATATGGACGTTGCAGGCCCTGATTGGGATTACTTAGTGGGTTACAGCATCACCCCATTTCACTAAGATTGCAGGTTTGATATGTGGTGAGTGCACTTACGTGAATCAAACAATGAATGCATAAATAAGTGGAATGACAAATCAATGTTTCTCTCTCTCCCTATTTCCCTCTGTGTCTCTCTCTAAAAAAATAAATAAGTAAATAAATAAGCAAACAAACAAACATGGGAATTTAAAAGCTGTTTGGTATGAGTACTCTGGGCAAGTGGCTAGAAGCATCATAGGAGGATGGTACTTAGTAAGTGGAAAGAAAGGAGGGACAGGTAGAGGGAGAGGAGATTGAAAGGAAATTTTGGAAGGAGCTTATTTGTTGTTCATTCCATGACCTGCAATCATGGAAGTGCATCTGAAAAAGGCGGGAGGTTAAAAAATCATCAAAAATTAGGTAAAAAAAATGGAGAAGCCAAACACATGTATAAATTGTCTATGTGAGGATGACTGCTGTTACCTGAATGGCTAGGGTTCAGGGATCTGAAGAAGGGGCCAACACACAAATAAAAACACTAGACAAAAAAATATGAATTTTTAAGGGGTGGGTGCCAGGTGGAGTCCTCTTTTTTGAAGAGGCACACCGAAACCTAGCCTTATCTGCTTTTTATTCAGTTGTAGATACACATCTTGCCCTCAGTAAAGCACAGCAAAAAGATAGCAGACAGATTATCTCTAAGGTCAATAAAGATCAATAAAGATCAGTAAGGTCCAGTAAACATTTACTTTAAGGCTATTAGGTCACCCAAGGTCCATCAGTCTTCCGCATTCCTTGGTGTACTCTCCTGATAGTATCAGCAGTGGGTGGCTTCCCGCAGAAGACGTCACCGATAATAGCAGGATTAGTAGTGGGGAGAAGTGAATGAGGAGAGACCTGATGGTAAAGAAGTCAGTGAGCAATAATGGCCAATATTCTAATGCCATGGGTATGAAGAGCTGGGTATTAAAACAGGGAAGAGGAGAATGGTCTGGAAGCATCAGGAAGGACCCAGAAGGACAAGGGGTGCACTGAAATCAGACAGAAGCATATTATGTTTCTTGGAGTAAACACAGGAGAAATGTTATTCTCCACTGTTTCTATCTTGAAAGCCTGGGAAGTAAAAGGTAGGACAATGATAGTGGAATTGACTGTATGTCAGAACTCAGGTAAATCTAATTGCACTGGGCACTCAAAACACAGATCTCTTTTGTACCATTGCCAATGATGCCCTGATAGGGGCTATGAAGGGATATGAAATAAGATTATGGAAGAGAGTAATTATAACCTTTGGAATGGATTGCAGGTGTTATTTGGAAATTTCTGGCATAAATCAGAATAAAATATACATTTATGTTATAAGGACATATGATCAGGTGGAAAAGTCTTATATCTATATAAGACTGGAAAAGTCTGCATGGGTTTAGATATCCTGATGTGGAATCCATGTTTATTGTTTTGTATCTGGTGGCTAAAGAGGCCTCATGAGCATCGTGAGTCCCACACAAGCCTTCAGTTGCACTGGCCTCAGCTGTCTGCTCTCGGCTGGGCTCTCCTGAGAAAGGACAGAGACAAATAAATTCCAGGATTCCGGGAGTGGTAGCTTCCATCTAATATAGCAAAACACATGGTTCCCCCATGTTTGAGATATTCTGAGTAAAATAAAAGAAACCTTATGAATGATAAGATGATATGAACATTATAAAAGCATGTCTACAATTGTCATAAAGACAATTTCTGTACACATTTCTGATAAATCAAAATGTGTGTGTGTGGGAGGGGGTTGCAGGTGTGAAAGTGGATTCTGTTAACAGTTCAGAGGGAGAAGAGAATGGAGCCACTACTAGGACCTGCTGCCATTCAGATCTAGAGGCCAATGCAGGAAGGCAACAATATCCACGGTGTGGGTAAATAAGGTTTATCTTTCCTGTGTGGTGAATTTTAAGTCACAAACAATGTATGAGGAATCCCTAAAAACCATTTCTGACATTATTTTCTGCTCAACTTTTTGTCTGTTGATACTTTATCATTTCTGCCCTTGTCAGGCCCCAAACCACTTATTTCTCTTTATGAGAGAGGAGCAGGAAAGACATTTGCTCAGGATGACTGAAGGCTGAAGTAAGAAGCGGAAGCAGGAGGGTTTCTGCACAGGGAGGAGGTGACTCTGTAGTGCTGTGGCTAAGCTGCTGGCACAGAGGTACACGGCTGAGTCCCCGGCTTCTGTGGGCTGGATCTTCAGAGTGGAGAATGATCCATTAGGCATCTTAGCTAAGAATCGTTCCTTGGGCAATTCTGTGTTATCTAATGGAGTTTGACTGCTGAAGGAAATCAGGAACTTTATTCCCTGCACTGAGGTCTGTCTATACCAATATAGGTAGGTATGGCCTGAAATTGGCTCACAACTCAGAGTTACTCCTTGTCCCTTCTTTGTCACCCTGTGCCTGGGTGTCTGGGTGACTCCGGCATCTGTGGGTTCTGTAAAGGCAGATAAATTTGGGAACAGGATAAGGAACATAAATAGAATTATAACTGAAAAACCAAATTTAAGTGCAGATTCTTAATTTCTGGAGACTCACCTACTCCCAGGAGACAAAAGACCACACAGCACAGAAGCCTGGTAGCCATGGCAGGGCGGGGTAGGAGAAGGCTTCACCCTGAGGAGGCCCTTAAGGGCATGAACAGAGGAGCAGGGTTCTAGTTCCTCTGATCTCCACAAGGTGGAGAGTGACTTGGCAGTGACATTGCTCTCAGTCATTGTTCATAGGACCTCCTCCAGAAGGTGAACATGCATAGACTTAAATAGGTCCTAACTATTCCGGATATGGGCCCAGCACCAAGGCCTCTCTCTTGTGAGAAATACCAGTCATCTCCATTTTCTTCACATCTGAGTATTTTCTTCAAATACCCTTGAAGAATTTATGGTACTAATGTTTTATAAATTACTCCGGTAATAAGTGAGACAAAATCATATTAACACAAAGATAGTTATCAGCCCCTGTCCTTCTTCCAATCCCCCTTTGTTGAATTACCAAGAAGAACTTGATCTATAATCTTTCATTAAGTTTTTTCTGGCTTGTATGAATTTGTAGTAAAAAATGGTATATATGAAAGACATTTTTTATTGAAGTAAAACTATTCTCTATAAATTACTTGTAATTTATAAAATTTGACAAAATATATAACTAGTTTACCTCAGTAGTTATAAACCTATTTGTATTTGCTTGCTTTTTAAATTCACATATATGTTTCTACCTAAGTGCTATCATATCATGTATTTTGAGTTTCATTATTTAGTTATTGTATTGTTACAAAGTTTCTGATACTTAATAAAAAAGGTACAAAAGACCAGGTCAGAGGAAATAGATACTTTAGGTGTAAGCAAAGTGTCCTATTGATCTATAAATTTCCCTGTGCACACCTGGCTGCCTAGTGGAATACTTTTCAATAAATATCAGAGGATTCTGTCAGTGATGAGGCTTCATCATGATCATTGCAAAAATGCCCTTGGTTGCTTCAGGAACTCCCACTTTGCCATTCATAGGTGTCCAAAGGGAGCTGGATTTAACCTAGGTTAGCATCATGGCCTTAAGCATTTAACCTTGTTTAGACAATGTTAAAATTAAGAATATGGGTGTTTACAAGCTTCTGGGTATGTGGACTGAGGGTCATTGACTAGAAGTATCGTAGGAGAATGGTGCTGGAGTTGATGAGATAAAAAGAAGGGAAGATCGGGTAGAAGCAGAAAATAATGAAAAGGACATTTTGGGAGGAGTTTATTTGTTGTTCTTTCCATGTTCTGAAATTATCAAAGTGCATCTAGAAAAGTGCATGTTGAATGTGAGGAGGTCAAGAAACTGTATAAATTGTCTAGGTGATGATGACTACACCAATGGTGACAGGTTAGAGGTGGGGAGAGGAAGTGAGTGAGGAGAGACCTAATGGTAAAGAAGTCAGTGACAGCAACAGGTAATATGCTGACGCCATGTGTGTGAAGAGCTAGGTATTAAAGCAGGGGAGGGGAAAATGGTCTGGCAGTAGCAGAGATAACCCAGGAGGAGAAAGAATGCACTGAAATTGGATATATTATATTTGATTATATCTCATAATAAAATTTTTGTTTTCATCTTTAAGGGTTCCTGAATAGCAAAAAGTAGGACCATGACAAGTGTAAGTTTGCTAAATGAAAGAACTCGGGGACACTTGTATGGGAAAATTCTGTTTAGAGATTAGACCATTCCGATGGATGCCAATGCAAGAATGTAGAAACTCAAGTGTGGGTAATTAAGGTTTATCTTATATGTGGGGAGGTTTGAGCCTACTGACTATTTTTAAGGATTCTCTAAAACCCATTTCCTACATTGTTCCTAAGCAGGGATTTCTCTGTTGATTTCATTTTTAAAAAATTATGAATTTTTAAATTGATTTCAGAGAGGAATGTAGAGGGAGAGAATGATAGAAACATCAATGATGAGAGAGAATCATTGGTTGGCTGCCTCCTGCACACCCCAAACTAGGGATTGAGTTTGCAATCTGGGTATGTTCCCTGCCTGATTGGGACTCGAACCATGACTTCCTGGTTCATAGCTTGAAGCTCAACCACTGAGCCATGCTGGCCGGGCTGTTGATTTCTTATAATTTCTACACTTGTTTTGCCCCAAATCAACTAATTTGTCTCAGTGACAGAGGAGCAGAGGAGCCCTTTCTCTACTTAAGACACATTGGGCTGGAGCAAGAAGGGGAAGCAGGAAGGTTTCTGCACAGGGAGTGGGTGACTCTGCAGCAATGTGGTTAAGCTGCTGGCACAGAGGTACATGGCTGAGTCTCCAACTTCTGTGGGCTGGATCTTCAGAGTGGAGAATGATCCATTAGGCATCTGAGCTGAGAATTGTTTCTTGGGCATCCTAGTGTCACCCCAAGACATTTGACCGCTGAAGTAAGTCAGAAACTTCGGTCCCTGCTCCAAGGTCTGTCTGTACCAGTAAAGGTAGGTATGGCCTGAAATTGGCTCACAATTCAGAGTCACCGGTTGTCCCATCTTTGTCACTTTATGCCTGGGTGTTTGGGTGACTCCAGCATCTGTAGGGTCTGTCAAAATGGATAGAATTTTGGAACAGGTTAAGGAACATCAAGGAAATCATATCTGGGAATATAAAAAATGCAGGTTATTTTTTGGAGGGGATTCACATACTCCCAGGAGACAAAGGGTCACACAGCAGAGGAGGCTGGTGGCCATGGCAGCATAGGATACCAAGCAGCTTCACTCAGAGGAGTCCCTTATGGGCATGAACAATGGGGAAGGGGTTCTAGTTCCTTTGTTCTCCACAAGGTGGAGATGTCTTGGGGTAACATTGCTCTCTGTCACTTTTCATAGAACCTCCTCCTAAAGATGAACATTAATCCTCTATAGAAGATTGGATAGGGTAGATAATAACAATTTTGAGATGTGATTAACTTATTCAACATTTCCAAGATTTTCATCAGTTGTCAACTCTTAGACCCCAGTGCTTTAACCATTCTTTCTTTTCTACTATATCATGTCTTCTGCCTGCTGTCCATTTCCACTCTGATGTACCATGAGCACCACTAGTTCTATATGTCAATAAAGTTCTTCTAAATCTCAAGTCTTTCACACTCTCTCCAAGGCAGTCAATATCCCCCAGACACAAAAAAATCAAAATAATTCCTTGCTGAGTTTGGGCTTTGCACTGACCCATCATGGAACAAATTTGACCTGCCACCATGCTCATTATGAAGGGAGGTAAACAGATGCCCTTTGAAGAGAAAGTTGGATTTAACCAATGTTGTCATTATAGTCTTAAACCTTGACCCTAAGTTAGATGATGTGAGAATTAAGAACATGAAATTTTACAAGCTGTTGACATGGTATAAAGATCAGGGCCTGAAGCACCATCGGAGGATTGTACAGAGTTAGTGAGGAGGAAAGAAAGGAGGAACCAGTGGAGGAGGGAATGGTTGAAATTTATACAGTGTTTGGCTTCTCAGTTTCTTGAACTCCTCAATTTTGATGATATTTTTTTTCTTTGCCTCCAATCCTTTTCTTGTGAACTTAGAGAATTCCAGAGCAGGAACTGAATAACAACCAAGCTCCATCTTGAAAGCCTAAGCTTCTGAATAGCAAAAGGTAGGACAGTGACCATGGAATTGGCTATATGACAGAACTCATTGCCTTGAGTACTCAAAACACAGGTATCTTTTACATCAGTTGCCAATGATGCCCTAGTAGGGGCTGGGAAGGGATGTGAAGTAAGACTGTGAAATAGAGTAATTATAACCATTCAGATTAGATTGCAGGTTTTGTGTAGAAATTTCTGGCACAGGTAGAATAAAATACACATTTGCATGAAAAAGACATGATCAGGTAGGAAAGAGGGCTAACATAAGACTGGACAAGTCTGCATGGGTTTAGATGTCCCAATGTGGAACCCATGTTTTTTGTTTTGTATCTGGCAGCTGAAGAGGCTTCACAGGACAGAGACTAAGAAATCCCAGGATCCTTGCAGTCTTAGTTTCCATAGAATGTATTAAAGCATGTGCTTTACTCACATTTGAGATAGTCTGGATAAAACAAAAGGGCCCCTATAAATGGTAAGATGATATGAACATTATAAAGTAATGTCTGCAATTTTCATAAAGAGCTTTCTGGTACAATCAAAGCTCATGCGTGTGTTTGTGTGTGTGTGTACAAAGTGGAGGTGGTTTTTGTTAACAGCTTAGAGTAGAAGAGAATGGAGGGCTTAGGACCTTCCTCATTCAGATGAGGAGTCCAATGCAGAAAGGCAGGAATATCCATAGCAAGAATAATTAAGATTTATCTTATAGGTGTGGTGTGTTTTGAGTCCATAGACAATTTGTGAGGAACCCCTGAAGCCTACTTCCTACATTTTTTTTCTGCTCAGGTTTCTCTGTTGATACCTTATAATTTCTGTTCTTATCATGCTCCAACCCCATTCATTTCTCCTGGTGAGAGAGGTGAGGAAGATCTTTATTTTACCAGGACAGCTGATGTGCGAAGGGGAAGCAGAAGTTTTCTGCACTGGGAATGGGTATCTCTGCAATGCTGAACCAGAGGTACATGGCTGAGTCCCCAAGTTCTGTTGGCTGGATCCTCAGAGTGGAGAATGATCCATTAGGCATCTGAGCTGAGAATCAGTTATTGGGCATCTCTGTGTTGTCTACAGGAACTTTATTGCTGAAGTAAATCAGAAACTCCAATCCCTGCACAGATGTCTGTCTGTACCAAAAAAGTGCCTGGTGGCCAGAAATTGGCTCACAACTCAGAGTTATCACTTGTCTCATCTTCATCACCTTGTTCTTAGGTGTCCAAGAGATGCCAGCCTCTGTGAGCTCTATGAAAGAGGACAAAATTTGAGGACAAAATAAAAATATTGGAGTCACAGTAGGGAAGTGTGGCATAAGGATGTTAAATATTTTGTGGACTCACCTACTCCCAGGAGCCAACGGGTCTCACAGCAGAAGTTCCCATGATGAAGTGTAGCAGATGTGGAATAGCCCAAACCAGGGCTCTTGTGAGCATGAGCAGAGAAGCATATTTTCGGGACATTTTATCTCTACAAGATGCTCTATCAAGGACATTACTGAGTAATCCACCACCCCTAATTCGGGAGCTCCCTTTAGAGAAAAAGCTGCATCTCTGGGAAATTAATCTGACAGGACTGAACTGAATTATAATTGACCTGGAGCACAGAGTTATGTATCTAGAGGTTCCCTGCAGATATTATCAACTGATAATACCTTTTCTACATTACATTTTATATAAAGCCTGCCAACTATTTCTATTTGAACCTCCAACTCCAATGAGCAATTCATTGCCTCATTGCAAGCCAGCTGCTCTCAAACTCACTCCTCCCCCTCCCTACCCTCATTGGTGGCTTGATGCTGCTGGTCACAGACACACTAAAAATCATCCATCAGTTGGTTAGGAGATGGACTGTAAGCCCTCATGAAAAACAAGACTATCACCTGCATTGTTAGAGCTTCAGGGGCTGAACTGATGCCCTGAGAACTGAATTTGAGCCCTCTTATTTGTAGTGAAAGACCTCTCTGAATTTATTTATCTTTGAGTTCTATTAAATTCTCAAAGCCCATAGCATATAATCTACATTGCTCAACCCTCCACCAGGAAATAAGCAGAGAGTTTTCTTGTTCTTGAAGATTTGCAAATGAAGTGCTCTACAGATGATTCAAATCTCATTTTCATTCCTAGAAAAGTTCAACGTTTTTCATCACTAACACGTGGCCTTTTCCCTATAAAAGTGGAGGATGCCACAAACCTACTTCCCCTTCATGGTGGGGCTTATGGAGAGCTGAGAGAAACCTGTTTCTTGAGTTTGTATAAAAAATTATGTCAATTAACTTGCATATTAAAGAAGGACCAGTTTAAGTCCCTATTTTGTGGTTAGCACAGAAACATACTGGTAAGGCTCCTGAACTGAGCACAGGCCAATTTTAAAAAAGCAGATAGTTAACAGATTAGATGGTATGACCTGAGAGACCAGTTTTCCTTGTTGGGTCTATCTCTTTGGTTTCTGTTGGACCCAAAATATAAAACTGTGACCATTATTCTATTTTCAAAAAGATCATCATTCCTTCCCTATTACGTAGGTGGGGAGGCAGAATGATGGCTCCCCTTGGATGTCCATGTCTAGTCCAGGCATTATAGATGTGTTATCTTATATAGCAAGAGGGAATTTAGGTTTCAAACGAAACTAAGCTGGCTAACCAGCTCTCCTTAGTATAGAAAGGTTATTCTGGATTTCCCAGGTTGTCTCCATGTAATCAAAGGGTCTTAAAATATGGAAGAAGGAGAAAAAAAGAGTTGGAGTAGCATGAGAAAAGACTCAACTAGTCATTGTAGGCTTTGAAGATGGAAGGAGCTATGAGTCAAGGAGTGTGAGTGACCTCTAGAAGCTGAAAAAGACAAGAAAACAGATCATCCAGAAGCACTGCCAACACCTTTGTGTTAACCCATTTGGATCCAGGTTGGACTTCTGATCTTTGGAACTGTAAGAGAATACATTTGTGTTGTTTTAAGCAACAAAATTTTTGGTGATTTGTTAGAGCAGCAATAAGAATCTAATACATTACAGTATCCATGGGACTCAGTGCCCATGGGTGAAAGAAGCAGAAACTAGATATACTATATGATAAGGGGGGAAACAGATGCACAATCATCAGAAAGAACTTGGAATCTGGCCAAGAGAAGCCCAAGAAACACACAGAAGCATGGGGTGACTGTTAAATTCGGAATTACATTGTGGTATCTTCATGCTAACAGCAACAGAGAAATTCTGTTGTTCTAGTGTAACCTAGTCCTTGCATGATAAGTGGATTTGCCAGGGTCCCTCTGATGTGGTCTGATGTGAGCACCAGGATTTCTCTCTACTTACTCTCTGCAGAACAACAGGTGAACTGTCCTGGACCAGTTGGGGCCAGACTCACTAAAGCTTCTCTTGACACTCAAACTGCATGTCTGCTTTTCCCAGAACATGCAAACTTCACCACCCAGCTTCCTGTGCTGCATAATTAAGCAAACTTGGAGGAATGCCCACTGCAAGTACACCTGCCATGCAGAGCTCAATTCAGAGCAAAATTCATCTCCACAACAATAGAGCTAGAAAGATTGGTCTCTGATTTCTTCATTTTCACCACTATTCAAGACATCTGCAACTCCCTAAGTCTAAGATACATCCCAGGGTTTCCCTCAATCCTCTTCCTCCAGAGAACCTCCCTACAGACTCTAGATAACAACAAAGCCACAGTGCCTCCTAGTGGCCAGTGGGCAGAAACAACACAAACATGCTCTCTTGGCAGGACCTGAGAGGGAGGGTTGCTTTATTTCATGGAGTAAAGGGAATATGAGGTATTATGATATGTTGGTGTTAGAGGATTAATAAATGAAATTGTATTACTATAACCTAATATGGATCCATGTGAAATTTGGACATTGGAGTCAGATATCTGGAGATGATGTCAGATTTAATATTGGTAAGTAACAGGGCTCAGCTCTGAATCTGAGTGGACTGGCTAGCACTATACTGAATCCGAATTTAACTCATTTTTCTCCCCTCCACCCTACAGATGGATCCTGTAAGAAAAGAAATTTGCCCAATAATCTGAGTACATGTTGAGAAAACACCAAAGAATAGGTCTCTTTACTAGATAGCTAGGGAGAAAACAAGAAGATAGAGAGTAGAGTAAGATAAAGAGGTTAAATAAAGGAATGTATTTGCCTTTCCATAGAAAAGATTCAACAAGAAATAAGAAAACTAGAACAGGAGGATTACTTTAAGGAAGTCCCCTAAAATCAGAAAAAATGGAATAAAATGTTTCCTACAAGATTGGGTTTTAGAGGGAAATATAGTTAGCCATACATCAATTGCTTTTTTCAATTCCAACCACTTATCTTTGGGCATCCTCATTTAAAAAGCACAAATATGTGGCAACAGCATTAAATGAATTTCAAATCTGTTCTTTACTTTCTGACCAAATCTAAATATTCACTCCCTATTTTATTTTCCATCTTGTCATATGGTCCAATGGAATGTCAGAGGTTATGAGTAAAAGTAAAAACAAGTCATAAAAACTCCAATAATAACATTCAAAAAAAAAACAAATAACTGCCTCAATTTGGTTATGAACACATACCTTTTAAATTTTTTTCTTTTATTTTGGTTGAAATTAAATTTTAAATATAAATCTCTATGTCATTTAAGTTAAATATTAAAGAAATGACAGACTAAGAATCTGACATTATTTTTTAAATTCCACATAAAATTCTTTAGACCTTAATCCTGGTAATTACAGTTGAGAACATTCAAACTACCCTACTTTATCATCTAAATAGTTGGATAAAATAACATCAAAATCTTTAATTAATTAATGTCCTAAAAATATAGTGAGGGCTGAGTATCTTGGAGAAGGTGTATAGGGAAAGGGCACAGCCATCCCTTTTCCCTTAGAGACATTGGCCTACCTCAACTCAGTGCTCATAGAGTTGACTCACGGGACAGTCAAAGGTCAAAGACCAGAATGTTCTAAAAGAGGAACATTGATAAACTTAATGTAAACATGATCTAGAGGCAAATGTATTCTCTGGCTGACCCAGGACACCTCAGGCTTCAAGTGCTAATTCAGGCAGTTCCAGCCTACTTATACTTCTTGAAATGGGCAAAAGCAAGATACAATTCTCTTTGGAGAGAGATTCACTTATTGTAGATAAAAACACCACATATAAAAACTCAGTGCCTGGCACAAAGTCAAAGATAATCAGTATAATAATGATAATTAAAAAAATACAAACACCATGAAAGCACAAACATCATGACCCAGAAGCAGCAGAAAAATAAAATCAATAAAAATAGTTCCACAAAGATCTCTAATGTGAAAATTATCAGACTCTAAAACAACTGTTCCCTGTGGTTAGAGAGACCACAGATAATCTAGGAAGACATTATTGGGATTGGAAAAGCAACCACATACAACTTCTGGCAATGAGACAGTAGATAGTTGTGTTCAACAATGGTGGAAGTTTATCAGACAAATAAATTGGATGGAGACATGGGCAGAGTAGATGAGTAGATATGCAATGAGTAAATGGACATATATTATGACTTGCAGTCTTAGTTGGACAGAAAGGAAGTGAAGCCATCAGGGGCTGAGTAGCAGTGATAATACCCTCAGGAAAATCTCAGTATGGTGCTTTCCAAATTGTTCCAAACAGATTTGCGGAATGACTTCTAGTCGTAGAGAATCCAGGCAGAAGATAGAGTACAGGGCATGACTTCAACACAATGAGTGTACTGTCAGATATGATAATGGCAAATGATTGTTTCAGAAGTTTTTACTAAGAAATATTTTAATGTGGTATGGAACTGATTAAATATACAAAGGCAGACAGATGGAAATGTCCTCAATAGCTCTGAACTGGTTGGCTTTGGCCTGGATATACTCTTGACTATGCTGGTTCCATTGAAGAGAGACTTCTTTGGAGAATTCGTTTTAAGCTAAGATTTGGGACTGATATCTACTTGTGTGTATTCCATTGAAGTAGGAAAAGGGCCAAATGAATTACTTGAAATCATCAACAGCATCAACATCATAATTATCAACACATTTCCACAAACAGGAAAAAAAATGTTTTTCAAACACATATTATGTATTGAGACCTTGATGCAGAACATTTGCTAAGAGAGGCAGAGAGGAAGCTAGTGAGTGAAGGGTATCAATTCAAATCATTCAGATGGTAAAGACAACCACAGAGAGAGAGCTGCTACTCTCCTAGAATCACCACCTGGGTTATTTTTAAAGTTTATTGTACATTGTTGGTGATAGCCTATTTTTATAAGACAACAACCCATCACTAGCCCATGAGAGCTGAGTCCATGATTCATGTCACTTTCAGTTTTGCATCCTTGAATTGTTACCAAAAAGTGCTTCAAATTCCTGAGTCATCATTATTTTCAAACTTTCCTTTGAGCTCTGATGTTTCAAGAAATAATTCATGGCCTCCTTTCATATAAATCATAGTTTGTCTCTGCGGACCTACTCTTCCCCCAAGCATAATGAGCATGGTAAAGCCTCTATTCGGAGCTTCTGTGATTGAGACCGAGTGAGGAGAGCTCTGATGCTTTGTGATCAAGAAGGAAGTGTCTCTGTGATGCTGTGGTTAAACTGCTGGCACAGAAATACACAGCCGAGTCACCGAGCTCTGCACGCTGGATCTTGAGAGTGGAGTCTGCTGTTTTGGTCCTCTCTGCAGAAAATCGATTCTTAGGCAACCGTGAATCATCTATTGCATCTTCATTCTCAAAGTAAACCAGCAGTCCCAGGCCCT
>PVJN01025619.1:0-30190 GCA_004026805.1 Lasiurus borealis | reverse complement strand
ACCTTTATGATCAGAAAAGGAAAGGAATGAGGGTCAACCAGAGGGTAAAGAAAGGGCATATGCGCAATCAAGAGCCAAGCCCCATTTATTCTACCTCCCCAAAGCCTCTCCTGTCCATTTTCTTCTTTCCAATTGCCACAGCAATCATCCTACTTAAGGGCTTCATTACCTCTTGACTGAGCAATGTTAATAGCCTTCTATTCTTCCTAAACCATAATTCAGATTGCATCACTCAGGCTCTCATAGACCTTAAATTACTCCCCCATTATCTGTCATACCACAAAGTTCCTGGCTTTTGGGACCCATAGAAGTATCATACCAAACTTCCGACCCAGGTTTTCATTTCTCTTTTCAGAGTATTCTATGCTACTTAAAAACCCAACTACTTCTTAGTCTACAAATCAGCCGCCGGCTTCTCTGCCTTCTGAACTTCACTCTAACACTCTCTCCACTTTAGTTATCTCTATCTTAATCATAGCATCTCCTGTCAGAAGTATCCCATCATTCAAAGCTTGACTTAAAAGTTATCTTCTCCCTAAAGCTTTTAACTCCATGTTTATTTATTCCTCTCTGTGCTTTATAGTATAGTTAATTTGTGAATCTGTATGTTTTCCTCTGCTGTAACATATATTCATTAAAGTATGTGATCATATCTTATGGATATTTTGAATATCACAATACTCAGTAAAAATGTATTGAACAAATGAATACATGCAGCCAAAAATAATTATTTTGGTCTGTCATGTCAATATTCCAAAAGGAAGAAGCTTGGGCTGTGCTGGAGGAGCTGGCAGCCATTCTGGCTGGCCATGGACTCATGTAGTATCACCTCTGAATTCCCTTCCTACTTTACAGGCCATGAGTACAAAGTTTTTATGTATGTATGTATGTATGTATGTATGTATGTATGTATGTATTTTGTGAGGGACCTCTTCCCAGGTACCATGTTTCCTGAGGTATTTCCTTGGATGGTGATTAAGGGGCCAACCTGGCTTCCTTATGGGTCTCCAAAGCTCCAGGGAGAGAATCTTCTCTAATTGGTTTATTAAAAGAGCTAGACTTTTCCCCTCTTTCTTTCAAAACTTACTCTGTTGAATCGTTCTTCCCCACTCTTAGATGAACTCTCTGGTAGATTTCATAGCTCTTCTGATACACTTAGGTGTAAATAGTCTCCAAGATTCCCTCTTGCTTAGGATTAGAAGCTTATGGTCAGGTGACAGTCATAGTGGACTTCTTTATCTTCCTCATTTCACCTTCTCTCCCATGACAGAAGTTAGAGGAAGGAAGGATGAGAGAGCAAAATTATGTTGTCCTAACCTGATTGCAAGGCCCTCTGTGTCAGACACCAACATTTGCTTTTTATCATGAGTCGCCTTCATAAATTCAGAGAACTGGGGCAGGGCTCCTGTTGGCAGGCCCTGATGTGGGTTTTCCTCTGATGACTGGCAGGTTACAATGTTCTCTCAGGCCCTGGATTCCAGTGGCTGGCCCATCCAGATCTTCCCTCTGTGGGCATCATCTCAGTCTTCCAGGAAGCCCTTTTGGTCAGCATCTTTTTGTTTTTATGTTTTTTTTTTATTGTGGTAAAATAAACACACATAAATCTTACCATTTTTAAGTGTACAGTTTAGTGGCATTAAGAACATTCACATTGTTGTGCAACCATCACCATCATTCATCTTCAGAACTTTTCATCCCCAGCTGACTCTGTGCCCATTAAACACTAACACTCATTCTTTCCACCCAGCCCCTGGCAACAGCACTGTACTTCATGTCTATGAATTTGACTGCTCTAGAATCTCATATACAGTAATGTCCCCACCCCCCATCAGTAGTTTCTCTTTTCAATCACCCATGGTGCTAAAATATTAAATGGAAATTTCTAGAAATAAACAATTCATGCATTTTTTTATTGCATGTTGTCCAGAATAGTGTGATGAAATCACATACTGATCTACTCTGTCAACCGGGATGTGAATCATCCCTTTATCCAGTGTCTCCACACTGTAGATGCTCCTCCCTCATTAGTCACTTAGTAGCCTCCTCAGTTATCAAATCGACTATAATGGTTTCCAGTGCTTGTGTTTGAACCCTGATTTTACTTACTAATAGCCCCAAAGTGCAACAATGGTGATATTGGCAATTTGGATAAGCCAACAGTAGTTGTAAAGTGCTTTCTTTAAGTGAAGAAGTGAAAGCTCTCAACAAGAAAAAAAAATTATGCCAGCCAAGATTGTTAAAACCTACAATAAGAATAAATTTTCTACACATGAAATTGTGAAGAAGGAAAAAGAAGTCTGCTGAGAGATAAACAACATTCACATCACTTTTATTACAGTATATTGTAATTGTTTTATTGTATTATCAGTTATTGTTGTTAATCTCTTACTGTGACTAACTTATACACTAGAATTTATCATAGGATATATGTATAGGAAAAAACATAGCATATATAGGGTTCAGTACTATCCATGATTTCAGGCATCTACTGGGAGTCTTGAAACATGTTCACTTGGCTAAGAGGGGGCTACTGTAAGTGGAATCATATACCCAATATACCAGTTAATAATGCAGATCTTTTTCAATAGATGGAGTTACACATATGTTGATATGTGATTTGATATGTATGCTCTTTTGTTGTATTGACAGCAAGCTTCAAAACTTCATATGTCAAATTTTCTAAAGGTGTTCACATCATAGATATTTTTATGCTTACAAATGTCCCCAAAAAAGAGCATTTGCAGGAAGTTTTAATTCATTACTTTATTTTGAAGAAAAGTGCTGCTGAAAGTTATTGTATACTTCAGAAAGCTTATTGTGAACATGCTCCATTTCAAGATACATGTGAACGCTGGTTTAAACGCTTTAAAAGTGACGATTTCAATGTGAAAGACAAAGAACGTCCAGGTCAACCAAATTGCTCTGTATCCCTCTTCTTTCCTCTCTGTAATTATAAGCATTATTGTATTGAAGATGCATGTCAAACTCAAAAACAACTTGCAGAAAGATTAAACTTTGCTCAGCAAACAATTTCTGACTGTTTACAAGCAATGGGAAAGATGTTAAAGGGAGGAAAATGGGTGCCACATCAACTGAACGAAAGTCAAATGGAAAACCGAAAAGTCATCAGTAAAATGAAAGTCCTTTTTTTGCATTGAGTTGTGACTGGCAATGAAAAGTGGATTTATTTTGAGAATCCCAAATGCACAAAATCATGGGTTGATCCAGGTCAACCATCAACATCGACTGCAAGGCCAAATCGCTTCAGAAAGAAGAGAATGCTCTGCATTTGATGGGATCAGATGATGAAACCATTGATAGTTTGCTACCGACAACAAATAATCAATTTGAACCACATTTTGATCATGAAAAGACCAGAATCTGCCAGAAGACATGGCAAAGTAATTTTGCTAAATGATAGTGCACCATCACACACTTCAAAACCAATTTAAGACATGTTAAAAGATCTTGCCTGGAAAATATTAACCCACCCACCATATTTACCAGACCCTGCTCCTTCGGATTACCACTTGTTCGGATCGATGGCACACACACTTTCTGAGCAGCATTTAAAAACTTATGAAGTGGAAAGCCCTGACTGGTTTGGCTCAATGGATAGAGCGTCAGTCTGTGGACTGAGAGGTCTTAGGTTCGATTCCAGTCAAGGATATGTGTGTTGGTTTTGGGCACATCCCCAGTGGGAAGTGTGCAGGAGGCAGCTGATCGATATTTCTCTCTCATCAATGTTTTTAGCTCTCTATTCCTTTTTTTTCCTCTCTGTAAAAAAAAAAAACAATAAAATATATTAAAACAAAAAAAGAAGTGGAAAATTGGGTCTCTGAATGGTTTGCCTCAAAACAAGAAAAGTTCTGTTGGGAAGGTATCCACAAATTACCTGAAAATTGGGGGAAATGTGTAGCTAGCGATAGACATTACTTTAAATAAACACTTTTGATATTTTTCTTGAAATTATAGTGTTTTCTTTAATTACAAAATCCACATTATTAACTGGTACACCTGGTAGTGTTTGTCCCTTTATGATCCATGTGTCTTTTTGTCGATTATTTTACTTAGCATAATGTCTTCAAGATTCATCTATGTTATAGTATGTGTCAGGATTTCCTTTCTTTATAAGGCTGGATAATATCACATTTAAGTAAGTGCTACATTTTGTTTATTCATCTCTCTGTTGATAGACACTGCTGTTGCTTTTTTGGTTAGAATAATTTTAAGCCTGGACATCCTTCATGGGGTATATTTGGCTCATGGAAGAATTCACAAATCTCCAACCATTAGATTATACAAATGCAGCATTCTCCTTCTGTCCACTAACTATTAGAATGTTTAAGCAGGAATCAGGTACCAGTTCCTGGTATCAGGTACCACACACTCTAGGGAAATATAAAGTTCTACAAGTGGTTCTCTGGAAGTAACCCTCAAGAATTCCTAAGAAAATCTCAATATGGGTTCTTTCATGAAGTCTTATTTATTTGTTTGTTTGTTTATTTATTTATTTATTTATTTATTTGGAACAGGGCCGAGATGGGCAATAAGCACCCTAACTTGAAGGTGGCAGAACTGGTTTGGGGCATCTTCATTTCAATATTGCATATAAAGCCTACATGGCCTACCATCTCTCTTTAGACTGTAGTACCTGTTGATCTTAATTATAAACTCAAATAGAAAAAAGTCTCATTTAAATATTCTATTACCTACAAAAATCATTATTGTTTTATTTTTATTTTTATTTTTTTTACTATCAGACCATGATCCAGCCCTAAAATGATAAACATTGACTCGTGAAAGACTCATGTTTATTTGTAGGTACAAAGAATACAGATATAAATTACAAAGCCAAATACAACTCATCAGCAGAAATGGAATTGTTTCCACTTGTAAATTTTTCTTTATTGAAAACATAGAATTATCTAAACATTTCACCTTTTTTTTCTTTTTTATTTTTTATTAATGTATTACATGTGTACATCTCTTCCCATTGCCCACCCCACTCCCATGCATGCCCTAAACCCCCAGTGTCTTTTGTCCACTGATTATGCTTATATGCATGCATACAAATCCTTCGGTTGACCTCTTATCTACCTACCTCTCCCTAACCTTCCACTGTAATTTGTCTGTTTGATGCTTTACTGCCTCTGTATCTATCTTTTTGTTCATCACTTTATAATGTTCTTCATTATCCATAAATGAGTGAGATCATGTGGTATTTTTCCTTCATTGACTGGTTTATTTCACTTAGCATAATGCTCTCCAGTTCCATCCAGGTTGCTGTAAATGGTAAGAATTCCTTCTTTTTTATTGCACCATAGTATTTAATTGTGTAGATGTACCACAGTTTCCTGATCCAGCCATCTACTGATGGGCACCTAGGCTGTTACCAAATCTTACCTATTGTAAATTGTACTGCTATGAACATAGGGGTGCATATATCCTTTCTGATTGGTGTTTCTAGTTTCTTAGGATATATTCCTAGGAGTGGGATTACTGAGTCTAATGGGAGTTCCATTTTTAGTTTTTTGAGGAAACTCCATACGGTTCTCCACAGTGGCTGCACCAGTCTGCATTCCCACCAGCAGTGCACGAGAGTTTCTTTTAATCCGCATCCTCACCAACACTTGTCATTTGTTGATTTGTTGATGGTTGTCATTCTGACAGGTGTGAGATGGTATTGCACTGTCATTTTGATTTGCATCTCTCGGATAATTAATGACTTTGAGTATGTTTTCATGTGTCTCTTGGCCTTCCTTCTGTCCTCTTTCGAAAAGATTCTATTTAGGTCCATTGCCCATTTTTTTATTGGATCATTTATCTTCCTTTTATTCAGTTGTATCAGTTGCCTATAGATATTGGAGATTAAACCCTTATCAGTGATAACATTTGCAAATATGTCCTCCCATACAGAGGACTTTTTTGTTGTTTTGTTAATGGTTTCTTTTGCTGTGAAAAAGCTTTTTATTTTGATGTAGTCCCATTTGTTTATTTTCTCTTTAGCTTCCATTGCCCTTGGAGCAATATCAGTGAAGAAGTTCCTTCGGCATAAGTCTGAGATTGTGCTGCCTGTGGATTCTTCTAGTATTTTTATGGTTTCCCTTCTAATGTTTAAGTCCTGTATCTATTTGGAGTTTATTTTTGTGTATGGTGTAAGTTGATGGTCTAATTTCATTTTTTTGCATGTATCTGTCCAATTTTTCCAACACCATTTATTGAAGAGACTGTCTTGACTCCATTGTATGTCCATGCCTCCTTTATCAAATATTAATTGAGCATAGTGGTTTGGGTGGATATCTGGATTCTCTATTCTATTCCATTGGTCTATATGTCTGTTCTTGTGCCAATACCAGGCTGTTTTGAGAACAGTGGCTTTGTAATTCAGCTTGAAATCTGGCATTGAGATCCCTTCTACTTTATTCTTCTTTCTCAGAATTGCTATGGCTATTTGTGGTCTTTTTTTGTTCCATATGAATCTTTGGAGAGTTCTTTCTAGGTCTGTGAAATATGCCATTGGTATTTTAATGGGGAGTGCATTGAATCTATAGATTGCTTTGGATAGTATGGACATTTTAATGATGTTGATTCTCACAATCAATGAGCGTGGTATGCTCTTCCATCTGTTTACATCTTCTCTATCTCTTTTTTCAGTGTCCTATAGTTTTCTGCATATAGGTAGGTCTTTTACCTCCTTAGTTAAGTTTATTCCTAGTTATCTTAATTTTTTTGGTACAATGGTAAGTGGGATTGCTTTTTTAGTGTCTCTTTCTGTAACTTCACTATTAGTGTATAGAAATGCCATAAATTTCTTGGCATTAATTTTCTATTCTGCTACATTGCCAAATTTATTTGTTGTCTATTAGTTTATTGATGGAGTCTTTTGGGCTTTTATGTACAGTATCATGTCATCTGCAAATAAAGACAGCTTTCCTTCTTCTTTTCCAATTTGGATGCCTTTTATTTCTTCTTCTTGTCTAATTGCAATGGCTAGTACTTCCAGTACTATGTCAAACAGGAGTGGTGAGAGTAGGCATCCCTGTCTTGTTCCTGTTCTTAGGGGAAATGGGTTTAGTTTTTGCCCATTGAGTATGATGTTAGCTGTGGGTTTATCATATATGGCTTTTATGATCTTGAGGTATGATCCTTCTATTCCCAACTTGCTGAGAGTTTCTTATCAAGAAAAGATGTTGGATTTTGTCGAATGCTTTTTCTGCATCAATTGATATGACTATGTGATTTTTTTATCTCTCAGTTTGTTTATGTGATGTATCATGTTTATTGATTTGCAATATTGTACCATCCTTGCATTCCTGGGATAAATTCTACTTGGTCATGGTGTATGATCTTTCTGATGTACTGCTGGATTCAATTTGCTAGGATTTTGGCATCTATTTTCATGAGGGATATTGGCCTGTAATTCTCTTTCTTTGTGTTGTCTTTATCTGGCTTTGGTATTTAGGTGATGCTGACTTTATAGAAGGTGCTTGAAAGTGTTCCTTCTTGAATATTTTTGAATAGTCTGAGGAGGATAGGTTTTAATTCTTCCTTGAATGTTTGGTAAAACCCCCCTATGGGCTGTCTGGCTCTGGGCTTTTGTTTGCTAGGAGCTTTTTGATGACTGCTTCAATTTCTTCCATAGTTTATTGGCCTATTTAGATGTTTAGATTCTTCCTGATTGAATTTTGGAAGGTTATATTTTTCTAGGAATATGTCCATTTCCTCCAGGTTGTCCAGTTTGTTGCAATAGAGTTGTTCATAGTATTTTTTAACAATCCTTTGTATTTCTTTGGCCTCTATTGTTATTTCTCCTCTTTCATTTCTGATTTTGTTTATTTGATTTCTCTCTGTTTGATTCTTGGTGAGCCTTGCTAGAGGTTCATCAATCTAGATTATCCTTTCAAAGAACTAGCTCTTGGTTTTGTTGATCTTTTGAATTGTTTCTTTGGTCTCTATGTCATTTATCTTCTCTCTGATCTTTACTATTTCCTTCTTCTGCTTACACTGGGCTTTTCTTGTTGCTCTCATTCTAGCTCTTTGAGTTGTAGGGTTAGGTAATTTATTACCATTGTTTCTTGTTTTTTGTTTTTTTTTCAGTAGGCTTGTAGATCTATGAACTTCCCTCTCAAGACTGCTTTCACTGTGTCCCATAGATTTTGGATTGTTGTGTTTTCATTGTCATTTGTTGCCATGATGTTTTTTTATTTCTTCTTGATCCCTCTGGTTACCCAGTCATTGTTTAATAGCATGCTGTTTAGTCTCCATGTGTTTGATTTCTTTATATTGTTTTTATTGTAGTTGATTTCCAGTTTTATGCCACTGTGATCTGAGATGCTTGAGATGATTCCTATCTTCTTGAATTTGAAGAGACTTTGCTTATGACCCAACATATGGCCTATCTTTGAAAATGACCATGTGCATTTGTGAAGCATGTATATTCTGTAGCTTTGGGGTGAAATGTTCTGAAGATGTCAATTAATTCCATCTGGTCTAGTGGGTCATTGAGGATTGATGTTTCTGTGCTGATTTTTTGTTTAGAGGATTTGTCCAGTGGTGACAGTGGGGTATTAAAGTCTCCTACAATGATGCTATTGCTGTCAATCTCTTCCTTGATATCCTCCAGGAGTTGTTTTTTTATGTATTTGGGTGCTCCTATATTGGGTGCATATATGTTTACCAGAGTTATTTCTTCTTGTTGGATGGTATTCTGAAGTGGCCTTCCTTATCTCTTGTTATGTCCTTTACTTTGAGATCTAATTTGTCAGATATAAGTATTGCTATCCCAGCTTTTTTTTTTTTTCATTTTCATGTGCCTGAAAAACCATTTTCCGTTACTTCATCCTCAGTCTGTGTGCGTCTTTTTTTCTTAGGTGTCATATTTTTTATCCAATCCGTTACCTTTTGATTGGAGCATTTAATTCATTTACATTTAAAGTTATTATTGATAAGTACTTATTTGTCACCATTTTTATTATTTACCCCTGTGTCCCTTCTTTACTTTCTTTTCTTTCTTTTTTTTTTTTTACAGCAGACCCTTTAGCATTTTTTGCATTGCTGGTTTAGTGGTAATAAATTTCCTTAGTCCTTTTTTGTCTGTGGAGCTCCTGATTTCACCTTAAATTTTGATTTGAAAGGCTTGCTAGGTACAGTATTCTTGGATTCAGACCCTTTGCATGACTTTGTATATTTCACTCCATTCCCTTCTGGCCTGATGAGTTTCTGTTGAGAAATCATTCGCTACTCTGATGGAGGTTCTTCTGTAGGTAACTTTCTGTCTCTCTCTCTCGCTGCTTTTAAGATTCTTACTTTGTCGTTTGTGTTTGCCAATTTAATTATATTGTGTCCTGTTGTCGGTCTTTTGGGGTTCATTTTGTTTGGGACTCTGTGAGCTTCTTGAATTTGTGTGAGTTTCTTCTTCCCTATTTCAGGGAAGTTTTCTGTCAATATTTCTTCAAACAGATTTTCCATTCCTTGCTCAGTTTCCTCTCCTTCTGGCACTCCTATTATACGGATGTTGTTTTGTTTCATGGTGTCCCAAAGTTTTCTTAGGCTCTCCTCCTGCTTTCTAATTTTTTTTTCTAGAAGCTGCTCTACTTGGGTATTTTTTTCTATCTTGTCTTCTAGCTTACTGATGCAGTCTTCTGCTTCTTCTAGTCTACTTTTGATGTTTTTATTGAGCTCTTTATAGCAGTGATGTCATTTTTCATTTCCTCTTGGTTCTTATTCATATTGTCAAATTTGTCTTCCATTCTTTTCAGCCACTTTTTGACCATTTCTCTGAATTCTTTCTCTGGCAGGTTGCTTGCCTCTATTTTGTTCACTTCCTTTTCTGGTGATGTCTGCTTTTCTTTCATATGCAGCTATTTCTTTGTCTGCCCATGGTCTCTCTTCTCTGGGTGTCTAATTATGTAGTTCTCTCTCTCCCTATCCAAAGTGAAATCTGACCCTTCTGTATGGCATGTAGAGTTTCTCTCAACATTTCACTTTTTGAAAGGAGAAAAGGAAATGCAAATGAAGTACTTTCCTAAAATGGTTATGCAGGAGTTAGTCATTGTAGCCACTACTACATCTTAAGTTACTTTACAAAGCAAGCAAACAAAAAAAAAAAAAACAAGCAGATTGGAAGCTGTTTTCTGTGAAAATGCCAAGTGCTTATTGAACTGGTGTATAAATTATGATCAAATTGTGGCTTTTAAAAAGACCCTCAGAAAGTAATTATGCCACATTTCCTGGAATTCTTTGGATAACACAGTGAAGACAAACCAAATAGACATTGTAGGCTTCACTTTTCACTTGCTGCTTTTTGTTGCCCAAAGAAATTTCTAAGAATGACATGCTGATTGGGTGTTTTGTGTATTCTAACACAGTCTATACTTGGAATCAATCATGGAGCTTTTAAAGAATATTGATGCCTGGACCCTTTCTAAACCTTGAAATCTACTTAGGTAGAAATTAATGTTTAATTGATTATTTTTTTTACTCCAGTGAAATGGAAATTATTTAACATGTTTATTTTTTACCAAAGCATTCTTTAATCAATATTTTTAATTAATAAAGATAAACATGAACTAGCATCACTTAACTCCTTGCTATACAAGAAAATAAATTGAACTTTCAACAATAAAGATGATTTTTTTAAAACAGAAAGAAAATAAACTATGTACCATGTGCTTACCTGTAGTTTGCTAGTTTTTGTTCATGTTTAATTACATTGTCATTAGTAAATTATTACTTTACCCAATGCAGTTATTTTTTCAAGAAAACTATATTTTTCTGTATTAACAGAACTGTATTTCTAATATATATTTAAACACAGATTTTGTTTAGGTAATCTAATCTTGCCTATCAAATCACCCCAAAATGGTTTTAGCATAAAACAATTTTATTATTTCTCAGTAGAAAATATATCTTGATGTATCATCACCCAGAAAGTTTCCCCTGACTGTTCCTAGAGACACCCTCCACCACACCCCAAATACAACTGACTTTTCCACCATAGATTAGTTTTACTTGTTTATAATTTCATATAAGTGAAATTATATAATATAAACTCTTTTTTATAAGACTTCTTTTAACCAGCAAAATGTATTTGAGATTCATCTATATGGGGTATATAAGTTTATTTATTTTTAATTGCTGAATAGAATTTCACTGTGGGAATCTACCAATTTGTTTATTTATCCTCTTATTGATCAATACATTGGTGTTTCCATTTGGGGGCTATATGAGTAAAGCTGCTATGAGCATTTTGAATAAATATTTTTGTGAATATATGCTTTTATTTTTCTTGAACTAACACCAAGTATTAGAATTACTGGGTCCAAAAGCCAGGGTATATTTACTTTTACAAGAAACTGCCAGATAATTTTTTTCAATGGTATTGTATCATAGCATTTTTCTACTAAGTAAAAATTAAAGTTTTAGTTGCTTCACAGTCTCTTCAATATTTGGTGATGTCTTTGTTTTTAATTTTACTCATTCGGGTGAGTATTTAATGACATTTTAATGTGGTTTAATTTTTATTTATCTAATAACTAATAATTTTACATACTTTTCATGTACTTATTTACCATTTGTGCATCTTCTTTTCTGAACTGTTCAAATGTTTGGCTACTTTTCATGAGATTGCTGGTCTTTTTATTATTGAATAGTAGGAATTCTTTACATGTCCTGGAGATACAAGTGTTTGGTCAGATATGTGTATTGTGAATATTTTTTCCAAATTTGCTTATTCATTTTATTTATGGTATCTTTTGATGAGACGATAGGTATTTTTGGTTTTGATGAAGTCTAATTTATCATGAAAATGATATTTAAGGTTATTGCTTTCTAAAAAAATTCTGCCCTCCCCCAACTCAAGAATATATTCTCTTACGTTTTCCTCTAAAACTTTATAGTTTTAGCTTTTATATTTCACTCTATGATCCACCTCAGTAATTTTTGTGTATAGTAGCAGTTGCAGTTTATTTTTTATTTGTGTCATTTACTGAAAATTATTTTTTCTTCATTAGATAACTTTGGCACTTTGTTGAAAAACAAATGACCATGTAAGTGTCATTCTATTCAGTCCTGTCTATTCTTTTCCATTGATTTGTTGATTCTAAGTGCTTGCATTTAAAAAAAATCTTTATTAATTCCAATGTCAATTTAAATTCTGCAACTATAATTTGGATTCTTTTTCATATGTTAATTCATCTTCATTTGCATTTTGTTATCTGTACTTTCAATTATTAAATAAATACTTGAGGTACTCTGTGGTAAATGCTATTCCAGTACTGAGGATTGAGTAGTGAACAAACAAATAATATTCATATTCTCATGAACTCATATTCTGGCAGAAAAAATACAGGCAGTAATAAGTAAATGAATCTGTTATACAGGAAAAAAGCAGGATGTTTTAGTAAAGAGTAAGTGGAAATGGGGCAACTATAGATACATCCAAGAGAGCCTTCCCTGAAAAAGTGAGAGTTGAGCTTTTGTATCTCATTTTTTCATTTGTTGTTTCTTTGTTTTAAAATTTCATCTAAACTTATTCACCTATATGCTTTTCTGTTCCAGTTTTAATAAGTCTCTTTCTTCGTGTAGCTTATTAAAGACATTAAGCATAAGATTTCTGAAAGGTAATGGCCCTCACAGAGGCACATTCTCTCTGGGTTTTCAGGACAGTGCACTCTTTCCCTTGGACTTCTTTGTTTACTGACTGGCAAGACTTTGTAATTGGCTTTGAGCCTCTCTTACTGTCTACTTATATACTATAGAATCTCCTTTATTAG
The DNA here is from genome assembly GCA_004026805.1 of Lasiurus borealis. Classification (NCBI taxonomy): domain Eukaryota; kingdom Metazoa; phylum Chordata; class Mammalia; order Chiroptera; family Vespertilionidae; genus Lasiurus; species Lasiurus borealis. Next base: position 17,414 of record PVJN01025619.1, on the reverse strand, counting down.
ATATACAAAATGGAGCAAACCAATGTTAGTTTTTAGGCTGATGCTCAGTATCTCATATGTAGGCATGAGTCTCGGGTACCTCTGCTAGGCTGAAATGGTGTATTGTTTCCCCAAGCCAGACCCTGAATCCCTTATGTTCAAGGATGTGTCTATGGGTCTGGTTCACTGTTGTGTGTCCAGTGCCATCATAGGAGCTGACATTACAACACAGTGAACATGCAAAAAATATTTGATGAGTGAATCAAATGCAATCAAGGACAAATAAAGACCACAACTAAATAGCAATAAGAATCTCAAGTCTCAGCACACACTGCTGCTATGTTTTTTTAATGAAGTATAGTGAAATGGTTAAAAGTGTGATCTTTAAAATTAGACTGTTAGAATTTTAATCCTATCCTAGCTCTGCCATATTTACCTATGTATCTCTTGGCAAATCAGTTCATTTCTCTGTGTTTCATTTTTCTCACTTCCCAACCTTGTGGAATTGTTATGAGGATGACATGAAATAAGGCAAATAGTCTTTAACAATGCTCATAAATTGCCAATAACAGTTGTTACTTGTATTATAACTCCCCTATCATTCAGTGCTTTATTTACAGTGACTCTGTTCCCCAAGATAAAGGCTAATATTTCAAAAACAGATGTCATTCAGTAGGTCAACTGGATTAATATTTTGATTCGTACCAATTCTGCAGCTCATAGTGAAAGCCTGACATTTGAAAGGAACAATGCCCTCTTGTCTGTCTCCTTTCAGACCAGAGGGCTGCATTAGAACAATGCCCTGTGTCTTCTTTCACCCGGGAGGATGCTTTATTTCAGGGGGTGAAACATGGTGAGGCCGCCAGTTATTTTTCTCAATCCAGCTGCATCTGCCTTAAAATTGTGAAAATTCTTCCCAGAATCTAGTAGTGGGTTCTCAGCTTTAGTGATGGTTTCTGGGCTTTCATTTGGGTGTTCTATGAGAAGTAGGAGAACCTATATTGAGAATCAGCTAGATACTGTGTGTGTGTGTGTGTGTGTGTGTGTGTGTGTGTGTGTGTGTGAATGCATATGTACTTTTTTTAAAGAATAGCATTCAATTTATAGAAAAATTGGGAGGATAGTACAGAAGTTTTTATGTACCCTGTACCTGTTTCCCAAATTATTAACCTATTATATTAGTATGTACATTTGTTATAATTAATAAACTAATACCATGACATTATTAAAGCCCATATTTTCTGTATATTCCTTAATGTTTATATAAAATCATTTTTCTGTTACTGGAACCTATCCAGAATATCCTACTACAGTTAGATGTCATCATGTCTTCCTAGGCTTCTCTTGTCTGTGACAGTTTTTCAGATTTTCTTTTTTTGACGACCTTGATAGTTTTAAGAAATACTGGTCAGGTATTTTGTAATAAAATATCCCTCTTGGGATTTGTCTGATGTTTTTCTGGATTAGGCTGAGGTTATGGGATTTTGAGGGAAAGACCACAAAGAAAAGTACTATCTTCATCACATCATGTCAAAGATACACACTTTCAATATGACGTATCATTATTGATATTGACCTTGTCACCTGACCCAGCTAGTGTTTGTCAAATCTTCCCATTGTAAACTTATTCCCCAACCCCACATTCCATGCTGTACCCTTTGGAAGAAAGTCACTCTGCACAGCCACCCTACAAAATAGAGTTATACTTGACCACCTCAAGGGGGAAGTAGCTACATATATTATCTAAAATATATTATCTAGAATTCTTCTATACAGGATATTTGTCATTTATCTCAGTATAGAATGATGGATATTTATTTTATACTTTGGGTTATAATTCACTACTACTTCATCTGTCAGATATTGTTTTATACCAGGAAGGTAATCCAATAAGATAACCTCTTAACAACAACAAAGAATTTATGGATATGAACAAGTGGTGCTTCCCTACAAAAATAGTCAACAATGGAGTCTGTGCATGTTTAAATATTTCCAAAACACTCTAATAGGAACTGTGAGGTTTACAAGACATAATCATAATGTAATGAGTAGATCTCCTGCTATGTGCCAAGAACTCACGTGACCTCAGCAAAGCAACATGAAGTAGACAATATGTCTACTTCACAATCTATCATACAACATCCCCAGTAATTTCAGTGTAGTAGAAAATAGAGATAAGGGAGAATGTGGTATCCATCAGTTTATGAGTTTCAGGAGACAGGGACAAGGTTGGAAAACATGGAGGAAGGGCATCTAAACTAGAAGAATTCAGTCAGTATTACTTTGCACAGAAGATAACTTCTTAGTGGCAAGTGGCAGTGAGCTCTACAGTTTTGAAAGACAGTTTAGCAGGAGCACTCCAGGCAGGAGGGTGGTAAGCAGAAGCAAGGGAGGGCTGAGGTAGCATGCTATTGTGGGCAGTGTCACCATCTCAGTATAGCTAGAGCAAAGGGCATGCAGGGGGAGAGGCAGGGCACAAGGGAGCAGGGACCAAATCCCAAGGTCATTTATGCTAAACTTGATTCTAAAGGTGGAGAAAAATCATTGAAGTGTTTCAGCAGGAGAGGAACTTTTACATTTTAGAGGTCTCATTCTAAAAGTTATAGAGAAAAAAAATTGACTTTAGTACTTCATAGTCATATTTGGTTTTTTAATAAAAAGTTGACCGTGTTTTCATTTTATTTTTTATTAAGGGATATTTGATAGTTTTACAAAATCAAATCCACCCTCAGATGATGTTCTGCCAATGCTATGATCTAAGGCATGTGCTTTGGGTTCCTGGGCATGCGTTTCAATATCCAGCAGAAACTTTGAAATAATTTAGCATAGTTCATGGTAATTTGTTCAGGCTTATTTATTAAATAATTTTTAATTAATTTATATTCTTGTTTCCTCTCCAGTTATTGTTATTTGGTACTGTTTATTTTTTAAATTAAATCTTTATTATTCAGATTATTACATTTGTTTCTCTTTTTTCCCCTCCATAGCACCCCTCCAAACAACTCCGACCCTTACCTCCCTCCCATTGACCTCGTCCATAGGTGTATGATCTTTGTCCAGTCTCTCCCTGTAGACCCCTCACCCCTTTCCCCCTGAGAATTATTAGTCCACTCCCTTCCTGTGCTCCTGATTCTATTATATTCACCAGTTTATTCTGTTGGTCAAATTTTTAATTCATTTAATTTTTAGATTAACTTGTTGATAGATATGTATTTGTTGTTCATAATTTTTTGGCTTTTACCTTTTTCTTCTTCCTCTTCTTAAAGAGTACCTTTCAGCTTTTCATATAATTCTGGTTTGGAGTTGATGAACTCCTTTAGCTTTTTCTTATCTGTGAAGCTCTTTATCTGACCTTCAATTCTGAATAATAGCTTTGCTGGATAGAGTATTCTTGGTTGTAGGTTCTTGATATTCATCATGTTGAATAGTTCTTGCCACTCCCATCTGGCCTGCATCGTTTCTGTTGAGAAATCAGCTGACAGTCATATGGGTGCTCCCTTGTAGATAATGAACTGTTTTTCTCTTGCTGCTTTTAATATTCTCTCTTTGTCTTTTGCTCTTGGTATTTTAGTTATGATGTGTCTTGGTGTAGTCCTCTTTGGATTTCTTTTATATGGGGTTCTGTGTGCTTCCTGGACTTGTAAGTCTATTTCTTTCACCAGATGTGGAAAGTTTTCAGTCATTATTTCTTTAAATAGATTTTCAGTATCTCTCTCTCTCTCTTCTTCTGGCACCTTCACAATTCTGATGTTGATACGCTTGAATTTGTTCCTGAGGTTCCTTACATTATCTTCACATTTTTGGATTCTTTTCTCTTCTTGCTTTTCCAGTTGAGTGTTTTCTGCTTCTTTATATTTCAAATTGTTGACTTGATTCTTGCCTTTCTCTAGTCTGCTGTTAGGATTCTGTATAATATTTTTTATTTCAGTCAGTGTATGTTTAATTTCTAGTTGGTCCTTTTTCATCTCTAGTTGGACCTTTTCCATCTGTAGTTGGTCCTTTTCCATTTCTAGTTGGTCCTTTTCCATCTCTAGTTGGATCTTTTGCATCTCTAGTTGGTTCTTTTTCATCTCCTCTTGGCTCTTGCTAACTTTATCTAACTTTTCTAGGATATTCTTGAAAAACCTTATAAGTGTGGTTTTGAACTCTATATCCAGTCGTTTGTTTTCCTCCATTTCTTTTGTTTGTGATCCCTTCCCTTGTCTTGGCATTTTCACTATGCCTGGAGAACTTCTGTGTTGGATTCAGCCTTATGATAGCAGACTTTCAAAACCGCAGAAGCCTCTCTGTTGAGCTTGGGATGGGTGGAGTCTCAGGGCTTAAGGGACTGCCTTGCCTTCCAATCGGCCCCGCCCACCACGGCCCCTGAGTCTCACATGACTGGGTAACCACTGGAGTGGTCTTTGTGCCCGTGCACAGTGCCTCTAGACGGCTGCCTTTCCAGCTCCCCTGAGCTCCAGGACCACACGAGTCTAGGTCCCCAGGGTTTCACCCGAAACAGGGGCTTAGTGGAGTCAGAAGTAGCACAGTTGGAAGGGTCTGTCTCCTGCCCACTCGCAAAAGCCAGCAGCACAATCAGCAGTCTGTCCTCTGCGCAGTTCCGTGCGCGGCAGCAGACTTCTGATCTTTTGCGACTCCCCTAAATTTCTGTGAACCTCTCCCTTTTCACAGTCCAAACTCCCTCCATATGAGTTTTGGCTGGATCTGGGGTTTAGTGTCATAGGATAAGGGGTTTAATGCCTTTGAGATTCTCCGTTTCCCTCCTGCCAGAGAAAACCAGCCAGGTACTTTGGCACCCACTCTCTCCAAGGCCGCGTCTCTGTACCTCAGCTTTTTGCAGCTCCTCTGGGTCTCCGTGAGCCCCTCTTGTTCCCTCTAGTTGTGTAATTTCCACTCAGCCAGCTTTCCTGTGGTTCTAGATGATGTCCGTTCTGTCTTTTAGTTGTAGTTTTGAAATTGTTGTGTGAGGCAGCAGTGTAGGTGTTTACCTCTGCCGCCATCTTGGATTCTCTCTCTATTTGGTACTGTTTAAAATGCATGTATTAAATGCTTATCATATTGCAGGCATTATGTTAATATATATATATATATATATATATATATATATATATATATATATATATATATATATATATATATATGTAATTTAACCTTCACCTAAACAGGTAAGAGTAGATGATATTATTTCCATTTGACAAATTAGCAAAGTAGGACTCAAGAAGGTTTAGAAATTTTGGGAGAGAGTTTTTGTTGCCTGCATTGCACAGCTAGAAGCAGAGCCAGGATTCAAGCCCAGGTCTGTGTTTCATGGGACCACATGCAAATTGTGCTCCAAGGAATACCAACATAAAATAGATTAAGTTAAATCTTTGCTTTGGATGAATAAGTGATGAATGTTTTCTTCATTCTAAGTTGAGGGCTCTTTCAAACCACTGGAGAAGTTAAGTTAACTCCATAGCTTTGAATGAAATAATGCAACTATGGTATGTCCATTCTGTCAAGATTAATTAAAAGAGAATCTAGCCAACATGGGCAGGTCTCACATTGACCTAGAAGTCTAAGCTTCCTCTATGGCAGTGGTTCTTAACCTTCCTAAGGCCACGACCCTTGCATATAGTTCCTCATGGAGTGGTGACCCCCAACCATGAAATTTTGCTACTGTTATACATCATGATGTAAATATCTGCATTTTCCGATGGTTTTAGGTGACTCCTATGAAAGAGTCATTTGACCCCCAAAAGGGTTGCGACCCACAGGTTGAGAACCGCTGCTCTATGGGGACACTGCTGCCAAAGTAGATTTCAGTATACCAATATCTTTGGAAAATTCCTTTTATTCAAATCCCCCTGAACACAATTTGATAGATGCTTTAATTTTCTTCTTATCCTAATATATAAAACGCCAGGGGCTGTCACGACCAAAACAACTGGATGGATGACCAAACACAGGCTGCGTGGGGCAACCAGGCCAGCAAGGGGGTTAGTGAGGTATGACCTAATGACTAAACAGCAGGCTGCATAGGGAACCAGACTGGCAGGGGGGCAGTTGGGGGTGACTATGCTGGTGGGAGGGGGCAGGTGGGAGTGACCAGGCCATCAGAGAGGCACTTGGGGGCAACCAGGTTGGCAAGAGTGGCAGTAAGGGATGACCAGGCCGGTGGGGTTGGGAGGCAGTTAGAGGTGACCAGGCCAGCAGGGGGAGGCAGTTGGTGGTGACCAGGCTGGTGGAGAGGGGCGATCAGGCAGGTAGGCAGGTGAGCAGTTAAGAGCCAGTGGTCCCAGATTGTGAGAGGGATGTCCAACTGCCGGTTTAGGCCCAATCCCTTAAACCGACAGTCAGACATTCCTTGAGGGGTCCCAGATTGGAGAAAGTGCAAGCTGGGCTGAAGGGACCCCTCCCCTTGCACAAATTACATGCACCAGGCCTCTAGTTTCCATATAAATGGGAAGCCTGTTTTTTAAAACCAAAACAATTCTCTTAAGTGCCCAGTAAGATGGACTCAATAAGAACTTCTTGGTACTGTCTTATAATTGTAATCTCTTACATTCTCTATTAATTGGTCCTACAAGTCAAATAGAGAACTTTTAGCCTCTTACTTGAGAAAGTAACTATTTCTTATATTACAGAGGGCCAGAGACTGCCTACAGAGCTATTAGATTAATTACCAGCACAATATTTCACCAAATACAAAATGAAACTGAAAATCAAAATTACATCTATGTTTTAGGTATATCCCTAATCAATTAAATTTGGGCATATATAATTTTCTCAAAATATATCTTTGCTCCTCTTTCATCAATAGATTCCTAGACTGAATTTTTTGATCCAGAGGGTCATTTCTTATTTTTCAATGATTGTAATTCATAGCACATATGCCATCACTCTTTCCAAGCAATGCCTGTGGAAGACATCACTAATCAATCACAACACACCTTCCTGTTGAGTTCTTCCTTAAACTCAAGAATCATTTACAGCACAGTTTCATAGAATATACTAGCAATCAAAGAAGATTGAGGCCTTGAGTAAAATTTATTTGCCAAAATGAGAAAAAGAGTCAGCATGACTATCACAATGGCTTACACATAGTAGGTTCCCCATAAATATATGTTGATATAAGCTACAAATGTGGCCCTTCTTTTCTGCTGTAGTAGTTAAAAAGCATCTGATTTAAAAGTTGCCCTGACAATTGAGTTTTCTATTTATGACTCCAGATTTGGCAAGTAGCTTATATTTTACTTTACATTTTAAAAGTCTAAGTCCCTTTATAGATTTAAAAAATACATATGACATAGATTTTGGAGGTCATGATAACAGATCACATAGCAGATGCAGTTACATATATATGAATCCCTCTGTGAACATTTCATTCTATTAAACAGCAGGCAGTTTCTTAAATATTTGACAGCAGAAACATGATTTCTCAGTTTCTGCACATTCATTCAGACACCGTATCTTAGAAGCCTGTCATCATTGTGTTAAGCGATGTTGGAGTATGTCCTTTACTCAGTTAGATGGCACTTCTGTCAGGTCACCCAAGTAAATTGACTTTTCATTCCCTGTGGCTTGTCACTGTTCTTGGCTGGAGGCCTGCTGCTGATAGCAAAGCTTCTTTATTTCTCTGGAGCTCATCAATATAAATTATTTGGGCCTTTACTCTAGATCAGCTTAAATTAACTTCTGTATCAGTTTAGTTTCCAAGTGCCACTTTGCCACTAGAGTCATAAACATATCAGTAAATATTCATCCAGTCCTTTTCTGCCAGAGGCAATCAGTCTGGGTCCTCAGAGGTCTGGTCTCCTCCTCCCTATTTAGTGGGGTTTGTTTTTTTTTTACATTTGTGATCCTTTCAGGCAATATAAATAATGGTCCACTTCTCATTTCTTTGCTCAAATCCAAAATAATAACATTTAGAACTATTGATAGGAGAGATTTTACTCAAGGGCCATTCCTAGGACTGAAAGGCAGTCATTTGGCTCTGGTCTGGAACCACATGTGGTGGAGGGCAAAGCTTGATATAGCAGTCCTATCTCACGTCTCTGCTCTTTGCCTTTCTTTTGCAATATAGTTAATTATCTATTCCTGCTGTGGAAACTTGACATAAAAACATAACTTCTCTACTCTGTTGTTCAGGGGTCTGATAATTGCTTTATCTTGCTTTGTTTTGTTTTGTTTTGCTAGGAGCAAGTTCAATCCAAAAATTAATTGAAGTTGGTAAGGTTTTGCAAATATTGATTTATTTTTGTAACTATAAAGATTTCTTGTGTTAAAGCTCACCAAAAAAAACCTGAGTCACTACTTTTTACTTTAAATTTTCTCTGAATTAATACAAATGAAAGATAAATCAATTGGGGATAGAAATTTTCTTGTGAAAGTTTAATATTTGTTGTGTTCTGTGGAAAAACTGTTTACTTTTGTATGTAAGCCTTATGCACATTTTATTTAGCTGTACAAAAATTAATGAGTGTGTTTGTATGGCTAAACTCCCATAATCTAGCAATGTTTCACATAGAGAAAGTATTTACATAATTAAGATTTACAAATGCTTCTTTCTTGAAAACTATTATGATGCACTCAAAGCGTTTTTACTCAATCAAATATACATTACTCAAAAATTGATGGTATACATAAGTCCTTGATATGAAATGTATAACTTAGGGAATTCTTATAAAATTAATATAGTCTGATTCTAACCCATTTGGCTCAGTGGATAGAGCGTCGGCCTGCAGACTCAAGGATCCCAAGTTTGATCCTGGTCAATGGCATGTACCTTGTTGTGGGCACATCACCAGTAGGGGATGTGCAGGAGACAGCTGATTGATATTTCTTTTTCATCGATGCTTCTAACTCTCTCTCCCTCTCCTTTTCTTTCTGTAAAATATCAATAAAATATACTTTAAAAAAATGAAATTAATACCATCTGAAATCATGGAGGAAGGTTTAACTTATCCAAGAAGGCCATAGGAAATGAATGTCATAAGTCTGTTTCTCTCTTAGTCTCCCCTAACTCCACAAATGACACTCTATCCAATCAATTGTTTAAACTAGAAAACTGATATTTATCCTGGATTTTTCCCTCCTGCTGCCCCTCACATTGAATCATTAGAAAAACATGTCATTTACACTCTGATGTTTTGACTGTTTTCCCACTTCTAATACACAGGACTGCGGCACCAGCATATTCACCTGGGCTCTGGCAATAATTTCTCAGTTTCTACGATGGCCCCCTTTTATCTCTTTGGCATACATCAGTCAGAATTATATTTAAGAAGTATAAATCAGATCTTGCCATCCCCCAGATGAAAACTCATCAGTAGGTTCTTATTACACTCAGAATAACATCCAGATCCCCAACAGTGACCTGACAGGTCCTGCACAACCTGACTCTAGGCACTCTCTCAACCTGAGCGTCATGCCTTGCGCTCTCTTCTACATACTGCAGCCACACTCACCTTATTTGGTTCTTCTACAGCACCCAGCTTTTTTCTACTTAGAGCAGTGGTTCTCAGAATCCTGTTAAAGTGAACAAGAACTCTCAGAACAAAAAGATTCAAAAGGTAAAACCAAAAGCTTCTTTATCATTAATTTGGTTAAATAGGTAAAATAAAAATTCCTATGGACTTAATGGATTAGCCAGTAGAGAGGCTAAAATCTCAGAATGAACTCTCAGAAGGTTTTGGTCCAGGAAAATTTAAGAACAATGACAAAGTAACCAAGGCATTCATTTTATAAAAGTCCTAATATTACACCATACATAAATTTAATATAAGATGTATCAGACCAAAATATAAAAGTATACAATTTTTAGAAGATAGCATGAGATATATATTCACAACTTTAAGTTAGGCAAAATTTATCAGAAAGAACATATGAAACAATAACAATAAAGAAAAAATGACAAATTGTATTTGTTTAAAATTGAAAATTTTTGCTCATGGAAAGAAAATTGAGTTGGTAAAAGGATAAAAATCTTTAACTAAGTTGAAAACACTGCATTATATAATTGAAATTTGCTAAAAGGGTAGAACTTAAAGGTTCTCACCATTTTTTTAAACGATAAATATATAAAAGGATGGATGTGTTAATTAACGAGATGGTGGGAATTCTTTCACAATTAAAAAACAAAATAATAAAAAGGAAGGTATTTGATAGACAAGCCACAAACTGGGAGATGTTTTCAAAACAGACATCTGACAAAGGGCTTATATCTAAAATATACAGCTTGAATGCATATATGCATAGCTAATGGACTCAGACAATAGACAGGTGAAAGTCTGGGGTGGGGTGGAGCCGAGTGGAAGGGAGTAAAGAAGGGGAAATGGGGAATATTTGTAATAATTTCAACAACAAAATGCATTAAAATAAATAAATAATAAAATAAAATGAAAATGTAAGTTGATACCTATAAAATCTTATTAACCAATGTCACCTCAATAAATTTGTCTTAAAAGTAATAAAAAAACAAAATATACAAAGAACATCAACTCAATAATAACATACAAAACAAAATTTTTAAGTGAACAAAAGTCTTAGTCTGCTTCATTGATTCAAATACTTTTAATTAATGGAGTTAATATTTTTTCTTTTTAATAATAAAGGAAAAATTAAGTAAGAGTAGTGGATAGAATGTCTTAAATAGCAAAAAGCCAGGCTAAGCACCATCTAGTGGCAGAGATTTTGAATTTCAACCTGAGTTTTTGTGAACACTTTTTTTTTAAGTAAATAAAAATAAATTTTAAAGGTTGAATTTGCAAAAAGAGACTTCTAAGTAGTAAGAGACTTTAATAAAATGACAGCAAAATTAAAGTTTACCAAAGTAAAACCAAGTTAAAAGATCAAAATCTATTTAGTTACTTTTGCAATGAAAATCCCAAGTTGTAATTATGGAACAGTAAAGATAATATGATGACAATGCTCTACCAAATATTAATAAGGTAGAATTGTAATTGAATATTAATATAAGTATAACAAACATAAGTTGATTATTTGTGTGCCAGATATTTAACATGTATTAATTACATTTAAACTTCCTAAGAACTGGCTGAAGTATAGACTCATACCACAGAATTTTTCCAGTAAAAAAACAAAAAGGTCTTGGTTTAAATTTTATTATTAAACCTTACAGAACATATTTACTCAAAATTCTCTCAAAACAACATTTTGTACCCATGTTTATATTGGAAAAATTATATTTATATCCCCAAAACTCTGTTTTGTTTTTTAACAAAAGGAAGCATGGAAAATTTTTATTTGCATTCCAAATTAAATTGGTCTAAAAAATGTCCAAATCATGTGTAAACATTTTGAGAACCACTTGGAATTTCACAGTGAGGGTGTGCCTCTCAAGGATTGCTGGCTTTGAGGAAGACAACTTGTCCTCACTGAGTCACCACCACGCCTATAACATTCAGCTCTTGTATTTGACAGTCCCTCGCAAAGATGAAAAAGTGCTGAGAACACTGGGAAAAGAAACGAGTGATTAGAATATTTACAATGGAAGAGAAGATACTACTGATTATAAAACAACTTTTTGTTAAGAACTATATTGGTTATGACCAGAGTCAGCCTTTGAATTTAAGTAACACTTAAAACAATCTATATCCAAATATTATTTTTTGTTCACACATCCATATGAATTTTACTTTCTTTTATTAAGTTTTAGGAAGTGGTTGCAAGTCTTATAATACCTTATAATTTTTTCAATTAAAAATGGTCTCTTTATTGGTGTTTTCGAGTAGAATCTCTGATTTTCAAAAATAGGTTACTGATGTTAAACAGGAGATGCTTATAGAATGTTATTATTATACTATGTTACAAATGAGGTCCATTTGTTCAAAATCCAGTAGCTAAAAGGGGTAGTCTGGCTCTAGAGGTGTATTCTTTTTTTTATTTGTTTTTAAGTCTCCTTCCATCACTATTTATCTCCTCTTTACCCTCTCCTACCATCTTCCCTCCCCTTTCCCTCTGGTAATCTCCATCCTGTTGTCTGCCTAGGAGTTTTTGTTTTTGTTTTTGCTCTAGAGTCTGTATTCTAACCACTGTGAGACAAGATGGCCCTGCTTCGATCACACAGATGGTACATGCCTTGGGTTGTCTTTTCTCAAAGTTCTTGGTCAATAGGCTACTAGATGGTAATGTTATTAGGTTAGTATATCACCTAAAAGGGAGCTTTATGGCTATTTAGATTTGGGAAATGCTGAGTTTAAACAAATAAAACCTGTATTTTGCAAAGCCAGATGTGCACTACAATTCTGTACGGTTGGAAGTTGAAGAGCTATTTAGTATTTCCCAGACTTCTTTATTTAAAACTGTATAGATTAAGGATGTGATTAGTAATATAAAAGTTTTAGCATGTAAAATTGGTGTGTGTGTGTGTGTGTGTGTGTGTGTGCATATGTCAGTGTATAACATACTTTATAATATGCCAGTACTAACTCAAGCAAACATGTGTTTATTTGCCCTACATAACAAGAAGTCTGAAGCAGGATAGTCCAGGGCCAGGCTCCTTTCTCTTTCCCTTTCTACTGCACTATCCACAACAAACTATCATTCATACTCATAGACACCATATTTTGCTGCACCTCCAGGCCTTACAACTCTTTTCCAGGGAGGAAGGGAAAGGAAAAGATGGAGGCAACCCCAACACTCTCACTTACATGTCATTGACCAGCATTGCCACCTGGCCACCCCATCTGACCACCCCTAGCTGTAGGCATCCTTCAAACTGGGTTATGATTAGCTGATAAATCCCAAAGGTTAATTATTGCTCCCATGATATCTCACCAGCTGCAAGTTGTGCTGTGGCTTTGCTCAAAGCATCATTTTGGCTGAGTGCAGCCCATCTCAGGGCCATGCATTTCCCACAGTTGAAGGAAGATGGAGATAGCAGAACCATCTGATGGTCCTTAAAGACTGCTCAAAAGTGACAAGAGTCATGTTCCCCCATATTTCATTGGCTAAAGCTAGTCCTATACTAAGGCTGATGTCAATAAGGCAGAGAAATCTAATCCTCTTCTAAAAAACATTGCAGATGATTGGGCATTACTTTATAATCGTTCCTATATAATAAGAGCAGGCAAGTCAGAATAGACCAGAGATAGAAGTTGACTTAGCAACCACAGTGTCTGGCACAGTACACACACACACACACACACACACCACCTTTTGATTTATTTACTAGTACTAGAGGCCTGGTACCTGAAATTCGTGCACAGGAGGGGAAGGGGAGAATGTCCTTCAGCCCAGCCTGCTCCCTCTCCAATCTGGGACCCCTTGAGGGATGTCTGACTGTCCATTTAGGCCCAATCCAGGTAAAATGTGGCCTAAATGGGCAGTCGCACATCCCTCTCACAATCCAGGACTGCTGACTCCTGACAGCTCATTTGCCTGCCTTCCTGACTGACACTAATCATTTCTTCCTGCCAGCCTGATCACCCCCTAACCACTAGACCTAATCCTAACCATAACCATTCCTCTGCCAGCCTGATTGATGCCTAACTGCTCCCCTGCCAGCCTGTTTGCCCCTAACTGCCCTCCCCTGAGGGCCTGGTCATCCCTAACTGACCTCCCCTGCAGGCCTAGTCACCACTAACTGCCTTCCCCTGCAGGCCTGGGTCCCCCACTAACTTCCCTTCCCTGCAGGCCTGGTCACCCCCAACTTCTCTCTTCTTCTGGCCTGGTCACCCCTAACTGCCCTCCCTTGCAGGCTTGATCACCCCAACTGCCCTCCTTTGCAGGCTTGGTTTCTCCCAACTGCCCTCCTCTGCTGGCCATCTTGTGGTGGCCATCTTGTGTTTACATGGGGGCAGGATCTTTTGGCCACATAGGAGCAGTCATTGGGTGTTGGAGTGATGGTCAATCTGCATATTACTCTTTTATTAGATAGGATAAAGGCCTGGTACATGGGTAGGGGCAGCTGATGGGTGTCCCAGATCAGGGTGGGGGTTCCCTTTGAGTGTGTAGTGGCCTAGGCAAGGGGACTGTGGTCATTTGCAGGCCAGCCATGCCCCCAGTGACCCAAGCAGAGGCCCTGGTATCTGGGATTTATTTATCTTCTACAATTGAAACTTTGTAGCTTGGAGCAGAGCCAAGCCTTCTGCTCGCACAGCCATCGAAACTTCATTGCCTCCATCACCAGGGGCAACTCAAGCCTCACTCTACAGCGGCAGCCATTGAAACTTTGTTGTCTTAAGCAGAGGCTTGGGCTGGCCAGGGTTTGTGGAAAGCTTGGCTTCCTCCATCACCAGGGGCAAGCCAAGCCTCCCTCCTGCTCTCTCTGTGGCTGTAGCCATCTTGGTTGGTTTAATTTGCATACTTGCTCTGATTGGCTGGTGGTCATGGCTGGTGGGTGTAGTGGAGGTATGGTCAATTTGCATATTACTCTTTTATTAGATAGGAAGTTTCAGAGCATTTCACAGGCTTAGTATTCACATCTTTTGGGAACTGTGGTTTTGAGCCACATCATGTTCCTTTGATAAAATAACTGCCTATAAAAGCATTCTCTCATATAAAATACTTAGCCTATAATGCTACAATTCCATTCAGCATTATAACAGATTCCATTGTAATTGCATAGATGACAATCTGTGTCACAGAATTCTTGTTGTACATTAAAATCCACTATTTTGTCAAGGTGATATTCCTGAGCAATGTTTACTTCTAAGCTGGGAGAACTTCAGAAAATAGTCATGTCTAGTTATTAAATCTCCCCCCACCCCCTTTTCTTTTGAATCAGGTGCTATCATACCATGCGACATGTTCAAAAGCTGAAGTTGACAAGTTTAAGGTAAGGAAGCAAATGGTGCTGTATTAGAGCAAAATGTTAAGCTTTCCATGACTTTCTGACCCTTTGTCTCTGGTTTCAGGAGAATTAGTCCTGCCCACTGGGTATTGGGGAACAGAACTGGGCAAATGTGTGTTTGAATAATTCAGTTTAGAGGGTAAAAGAGACATATGTAACTGTGTAGCCTCTTCATGATCATTGAAATAATTTCAGTATTTATTTCTATTTGTTAACTAAGCAGGATATAAAAAAATCTGTGTAATATGCTGAGAACCCGGTTCCTGGTTTGGGGATTGATATTATGTACCTCTAACTTTCTGTCCACTTAAAGTCTTAGGGCCTGTGTCTTCATCTGTAAAAATAAGTGAAGAAATTAGGATGGTAATAATAGGTGACATTTATCAAGTGTTTACTCTGGACCAGGCATAATACAAAGCATTTTACCTGAATTAATTCATTTGAGCCTCATAATCTTGTGAAATATGTACTATTTTATAAGTGAGTAAACTGAGTCATGGAGATATTAAATAGAAAGGTCAAGGTCGAACAATTGTAAGGGGTATAGCAGTCTGGTCCCAGAACTGGAGTGCTTAACCAGCAGGCTTCACAGCATGACCCCTTTCCACATCTGATGTCATATGCATCAGTGTATGTGTCTTAGATATTCCTTTTCATCTTAGCTATCACCATTGCCTTAAAGGTAGCTCAGAATTCTTGCTCCTCTTGCTGCACTTCTAATAGTCCATGGTCAAAACGTGGATATATGGAGAACTGACTTTTCTCCTTTCCGAAAGTTTAGGTATCTGCCTTTTAAAGTTTTTGTGGAAGTTTAATTATTCATTATCAAGTGAGATACCACTACAAGAAAGGTAATGTTTTGGATTGTAATGTTTGTATGTAATAATACTTGATGACAACTACTCTTCTAAGAGTCATTTGCACTTAGATGCTTTGTCTTTACAGGAAAAAAATGTCACAGAGACCTTTGGGCCTGATAATTTAATCAGGTCATTAGAGTTGAGTCACCTTAATAAAAAAAAAAGGAAATGAGGGAAGACCCCAAACTCATAGTAGGAATGAGGGAGCTGCTTGGAAGGGCAGGGAACATACCATAGGCCTCAGGTGCACTGGTTGGCTCCATCCAGGGATATAGAAAAGGCCTGCGATGGTGACCCAGATCAGAAGGAGAGACATGATGCCAGCAAGAGGTAACAACTGACAACAAAGGAAGGAGACAGAACAACCAAAACCATAGGAGTCAGGGCCCCTTTGTTGTAGAGATAAACATCCTAAATACCAGCTAGAATGTGACAGCCGGGCAGCACTGTTTGTATGTTTTGTGTACTGCTCTGTCTCTACTGCCATTCACAGTCCTTGGAATATAGTAGCTCTCAATAAATAGCTTGAATGGATGAATGAATGAGTGAATGACTAAATAAATCCAAACAGCATCAGTGTTCCATAACTTAAAATAATTATTCATTAAGGAAATGTTAAAATTGCTGCTATATGTAATTATATTCTTTATATTTTCTGTATATTTTATTAATATTTTTATAAAAAATATTTAAAGCTTTTTTAATTTAATGAAGTCCAGTTACCTAGAAATTCTATTTATGGAATTAATTTCCATATCTATTTTGTTCTTTTATATTTTTTTAGTGTTTTAATTATTGTCATTGCTAAAAGAAGGAAGGGACGGTCAGGAAGAAAGATAGCAAAGCTCACATGGACTAAATATGCCCACAAAAGCTATTGGATGGGACATGTCCAGAGCTATAGCAGGCCAAAATCAATAGCTGATTACTCTTTAAAGATATTATCCTGTGTTCAGACTTAATTCTTTGCTTAAACTAAGAAGAACACTGTTGATTTGGAATTTAGCATGCTATTGTTAGCTTACAAACATACTAAAAATATGAAGTATTTACACCAGGCAACAAAGAGTTATTTCACTGTAAAATTATCAAGATTATTAAGTTAACTGATTTATTCTAAATTTTATCCTGAAAGATATTAATGAGTATCTTATTACAATATAATTGAGGTATAGTAGATAATTTTAATCTAATGGTATTTTATATATAAAGTAAATAAAATATTATCATCATTGGTAGCTGGTATCTTAACTACAGCAATGACATTAAAATGTAATGAGCTTTAAAAAATCCTGCACATAGTCACTAAAAATTATTTACCTAAGTTTCATTCTAGTAGAGTATATCCAATGGCAATTTCCTCAGATTGTGGTGAAATAACAGTAAATACATACTTTGTTTTGCTCAATATGTACAGACAAACTATGCTTACATTCTAATATATTTTAACCTATGATACCTGCAATACTTTTTTTAACAGAGATAATAAATAAATGTATATGAGAGAGACAGAGAGAAAAAGAAACAGGAGAAAGAGAGATGAAATCTGAAATCAGAGTTAACCATGAGAGTGCATGAGTTCAAGGATGATTGAGCCTCAATGTATTGTATTATGCTGAGCTAATGATCAGTGATTCAGAGATTAAGCCAGAGTTTGGGAAGAAAATGATTTAACTGTATTATCTAGTGCTAAGAAGATCCTAAAGGTCAAATATATGCATACATAGGTCAGACTTCAGTTGCAGCCAAAGCTCTTCACATTTGGGATGCAGACACGT
>PVJN01025618.1:0-29851 GCA_004026805.1 Lasiurus borealis | reverse complement strand
GGAAATAAGCCTTCTGCTGGTCTGCAGCCCTGTGCTTCCTCCAAGGTCCCCTAATTTCTAAATTTTCCTAAACCTGTCTTTTTCACCCTAAAAATTCCTGTTTCAGTGACACCTTCAGATCCCCCTCTGCCCCTGCCCACACTCCAGCATCACACTCCATGTCCCATGCTGCTCACACCACTGTTACCCCCTTTCACTTAATATGGTTTCTGTTTCTTGATCAGTTTTTAAGATTTTTTGCCACATCATGGAACAAATTACTGGTAGTTTAATACTGTTGTAATTAACTAGTTATTAATAACAGGCAGAGAGCAAAAGGAAGACCAGATATTATACACTGAGTGGCCAGATTATTATGGTCTGTGAACACATAATAATCTGGCCACTCAATGCGTGTGTGTGTGTTGGGGGGGGGGGTCCAGCCAGCCTGGCCAAAGGGAGGGGACATGGGCAGTTGGCTGGCCTGCCTGCTGGTTGAACTTCTGGTCAAGAGAACAATTTGCATATTAGCCTTTTATTATATAGATATACACTGAGTGTTCAGAGATCATAATAATCTGGCCACTCAGTGTAGGCATGTAATTAAGGGATATTTCCCCAATTGGAAGCTACAATTTTATACTCTCCATAGATCCAACAAAGGGGAGATGAATGCATGCCCAGTAAACTTGGGGTGACATACGGAAGGTGCTTGTTGTCAGTCACACCTGAAGAAAAGGTCATTGGCCAGAAGGGGTATGGCTAATGAGCTTTTGCAAGGTCACAAATTTTGAGATATTTAATCTCCTGAACAAAGTAGTTTACTTTTTTGGTTCCTCTTGTGCTCTTGGAACTCTTGGGGCTTGTGTGATTCTGTGGGAGGGTGGCTCCCTTTTGTTCACCTACATGGCCCACCACCATGTGGACCCACACACACAATGGGCTAATTAACTGCAACCAGCCTGACACTTAATTGGACTCAGATCCAACATGGAAAGTAAACCCTGGTTATTGGCTTTGCTTCTAGTTTTATTGAAACCCCAGCCATGCTTCTTCTATGACTGAACTAAGGAAAATGGAACTTGAAAAGCCAGGAATTTAACTCCATGAAAATAAAAAGCACTCACTCTCCAGTGAGAGCCTCAGGAAATTCTTTTTTTTTTTTTTTTTGAGATACCGTAAGGACTCCAGCCCCAAAACCCAATGAGGAAAAGGACCCCTCACTTTGATAAAATTTTCCATAAAGTGAGAATAAAACAAAGAAAACAAACAAACAAACAAAAATCCCTGCACTCATGGAGTTTACATCCAAGTGGGAGGAAGATGAAAGATAAAAAGTATTAAGAATAGCAATAGTTGTTGTGGAGAACATAGAACAAGTGTAGGGTAATTGGAGTTGAGTTTTGGGAGAGTAAACAAATTTACATAGTGTGGTCAGGGGAGGTGTTGAGGTGATATTTGTACAAAAACTTGAAATACGTGCAAATTGTAACTTGCATAATTTCTTTTAATTTGCACTATTTTTCCAAGTCCTTCTCACTTCCTAACATGTATATAAATTACTTATTTATTATGACTATTTCACCCATAACAACACAACATTTTTTATAAAATATGCATATTTGCCTTGTTCATTGACTTTTAGTTCTAGGAATAATATCTCTCACATAGTAGTATCTCAATAATTATTTAATGACTATATGTATTACATTGAATTAGATTTCAGCCAGATTTGAAAAAAGTATTAAGTTAAAACAAATTTTGGCAACCATCAGACACATATATTGTAAAATAAAAGTTTACCATTTAATCCCTTTGTGACAAAATTCAAACAGATTCTTGGCTCCATATATCAAGAGACTCACAAGTTAACACCAGTGTATAAAGCCTGAAGCAACAGCAGCTGGAACAACATATGCAATGTTGCTCCCTGCCGGTTCAGAAGGATAGACAAAATACAGAAACAGAAATAAGGGCAACAAAGATTATACAAATATCCTGGCAGCATTATTTATATCAGTTTATAGTTAATTCTTATATTGTGGTTATCATTCTGAATATCCAAGGTCTGAACATTTAATTTTCTAATGTGAAACTAATTTGTTCTGATGTGGGAACAGAATTTCAAGACTGAATATTTGAAAAAAAATGCAAATCACATACCAAAAAAAAAACAAAAAAAAACACAAACAAACAAAAAAACTGAATATCTGCATTCCATTTAAGTCTACTCAGACATATTTCTGAAAAACCTTACCCTCTTTTACTGGTATTTCAAGCTATTATTTATTGATTGCTAATTACATGCTCGATGTATTTTTATATTTAATCATCATGAAATTCCTACAAGATAAATTTATTATCTCTCTGTTATGGTTGAAAAACCAAGAAGGAGAAAGGTTAAAAAGATATCTCAAAATCATATAGCAAATGGTGTAGTACAGACTTAAATTGCATCTGCCAGCATTCAAAGTTCATGTTTTTAACTACTGCTTTAATTTCACAAAGAATAGTGCTATATCCATACATATGTATTATACAGAATTGTTTACTACTTAGTTCTTTAAACCAAAAAATATTGCATTTAAAAGTGCTCAAACTTTTATTATTGCTTTAAATCTATATTTTCAAGAAATTAAGAACAACCTCACTTTTTCATGTCAAATTTAAAGAAATTGTAAATTTAAATGTTTGGCTCTAGAATTTCTATTTATTTTTAACTTGCCTTTTATAAAAAATTGAATCACACAAAGTGTAAGAACTATAAATGGAAAAATTTTAAATTAAAAGAAAGAAAATAAAATCACCATACATAACAGCTCTCAGAGATGACTACTGTTAGTATTTGGTGCGAAATGCCTCAGGTACATTTATCATACATATATGAGATTATAATCATGAAGACATGGTTTTATAAATATCTGTATTTCTGGATTTTGTAAATGGAATTTTTATTTGTTTAATTTCTTTTTATTTTGTCATATTCATGCAAGCATAAGTGTTAACAGGGAAACACTTAGAAACTAATATTTAATTTTTATTATTGAAAGTATTACAAGTCTCAAAAAAAAAATGGCGGCAGAATAGACAGTTGTGTCCCAGAGCAGATAGAAAGAACAGCTGAGGGTCACATGACACAGGGAGTGTTTTTTTTTTGGTGAGTTAAGGGACAGCTATACTCCAGGAGAAGGTGGGGGACTGCTGGATGGGGATCCCCTGACCAGACAGCCCCCAGTGCTGCTGGGTTCCCTCCCAGATGTGGAAACCATGCCATCTTGAAGGGGAAAGTGGATGTTATCAGAAGACTGAAAATCTATAACTATGGCACCCATACAACAGCTGTGAATCCCAGAACACCAGTCCCAATATGCATAAATACATAGATTCAGAGGAGCTCTATATTCCACCACAGAAAGGTCAGATGTAGCTTGGGATAAGGTGAGGTATCTGGTACTGGCAGGACAGAGAAACCCATGCACAGTGGGAACTGGAGACCAGGAGAAGTCTACGCCTCGAAATATCCGAGGCTGTTGGGGCTGGCATGACCTGTGAATGTGGAAGGGGGTCCTCAGGGCTGCTAACAGAAGGGAACTCTAACAAGCAACCCATTTTGATCTGACGCAAAAGGACAGCATAAAAATTTTAAAAGTGTGCCAGCTGTTTAGACACAAGAAAAGTGGTAAAGGGAAGGAAAAGACTACACAGACTTGCACACATTCCTGGAGTTTGCACATTTACTGTTTTTCCTCTTTAAATCCTTGCTTCTGATTATTAAGCCTAATACATAGGATCATCCAATTGGGGACACCCTAAAAGATTGCAGGGGAAAATTGTTTTTTTAGAACCTGGGGATCAGAGTGGGGAATAACCATCGGAGAACCAGCTCTGGGGCAACCCACTCCCACAAACCGGTATTGAGTGCCACAGGGAAAACAGGAGCTAAGCACAGGCTAGAGAGGACCTATCGACCAGGAGGTCAATTCAGAAACATTGCCATCCAGGAGCTGAATCACAAAATGACTCTTGTGTAATCAGGAATACAAGAAATTAAGATACACTGCCTATTTAAAAATCAGGCCTAGCTTACAATACCCAGGAGCAATGGAATGCAAGGAACTGCATACTGTCCTGACTGGGAAAGAGGTATACCTAACAGAACAATAGAGGAAGTGAATGACCTTCACTACTGCACTTTTTTAAAAAATATATATATATATTTTTTCATCTTTTACTTAAGAAATTAATATTTGTTCTATTTCCTCACTTGATTTTACCTTATTAATGATTACATTTTTATTTTCAATCAATATTACTACTACTACTATTTTACCTTTCTTTTTTTTAAAAAAAAGTGTCATTGTATTGTCTCTTTATTTTTCTTTGGGATTAGTGTTCTATATACTATTTTCATCTTTCCTTCAGCATCATTTTATTCTATCCCAACTCTACCTTTATGCCATCACTCTTTTCCTAACTTTTCCCCTT
The DNA here is from genome assembly GCA_004026805.1 of Lasiurus borealis. Taxonomy (NCBI): domain Eukaryota; kingdom Metazoa; phylum Chordata; class Mammalia; order Chiroptera; family Vespertilionidae; genus Lasiurus; species Lasiurus borealis. The sequence continues at coordinate 25,387 of PVJN01025618.1, read as the reverse complement.
TTTTTGTCTTGTTTCTCTTTCCCTTTTCCAACTTTAGATTTTTCCCTATTTTTTCTTTTTACCCCCTGTTTAAATTTCACCCTACTTTTATATCTAATTTCCAATCCCCTGCTCCAACTCCATACACACCTCTCTCTTCTTTCTGTGTCTTCACTATCCAAAAATTGTTTTTCTCTCTGTCATTTTGTTATGTTTGCTTGAGTGTTGATTATATAGATTTTTTATGCTTATTTATGAGATTGTTTTGCTTATTCTTTGTTTTTTTTTATTTGTTTTTGTTTGTTTTTTGCTTCTGTTTTCCCTCACCTGACTTCATATTAGTTGTTGTTTGTAGTTTATATTAATCTCTAGGTACTTGTTGCTGACATTTGTTGGGATTAGTGGCTGTTCTATTGGAGTTTTATCCCCATATATATAGTTTGTTCCCATTTTGTTTTTTATTATATTTCTTTTCTCTCTTACTTTATTTTCCCTTTCCCAATTTCATTTTTGCACTTTTTATTTTTTTTCCTTAGCAAAGAAACATCAATCCTAAATGACTCACTAGACTAGATGGAATTAATTGACATCATCAGAACATTTCACCTCAAAGCCACAGAATATACATTCTTTCACATGGGTCATTTTCAAAGATAGACCATATGTTGGATGATAGGCAAAGTCTCTTCAAATTCAAAAAGATAGAAAACATTTCAAACATATTCTCAGATCACAGTGGCATAAAAGTGGAAATCAACTAAAATAAAAACAATCCAAATAAATAGAACACATGGAGACTAAACAGCATGCTATTAAACAATGACTGGGTTACCAGAGAGATCAAATTCTAGCAAATTGGATCCAGCAGTACATTAGGAAGATCATATACCATGACCAAAACATCATGGCAACAAATGACAATGAAAACACAACAATCTAAAATGTATGGGACACAGCGAAAGTAGTCTTGAGAGGGAAGTTCATAGTTCTATAAGCCTCCTGCAAAAAAAAAACAAGAAACAATGGTAATAAATTACCTAACCCTACAACTCAAAGAGTTAGAAGGAGAGCAACAAGAAAAGACCAGTGTAAGCAGAAGGAAGGAAATAATAAAGATCAGAGCATAGATAAACCACATTGAGACCAAAAAAAAAGAAAAAAAGAAAGACACAATAGAAAAGATCAACAAAACCAAGAACTGGTTCTTTGAAAGGATAAACAAGATTGATGAAGCTCTACCCAGGCTCACCAAGCAGCAAAGAGACAGGATCCAAATAAACAAAATCAGAAATGAAAGAGGAGAAATAACAATAGACCCCCACCAAAATACAAAGGATTGTTAAAAAAAAAATACTATGAACAACTCTATTCCAATAAACTGGGCAACCTGAAGAAAATGGAATATTCCTAGAAAAGTATAACCTTCCATAACTCAATCAGGAAGAATCTAAACATCTCAATAGGCCAATAACTATGGAAGAAATTGAAGCAGTAATCAAAAAGCTTCCAGCAAACAAAAGCCTGGGGCCAGATGGCTTCCCTGGGGAGTTTTACCAAACATTCAAGGAAGAACTAAAATATATCCTCCTCAGTCTATTCCAAAAAACTCAAGAAGAAGGAACACTTCCAAGCTTCTTCTATGAAGCCAGCATCACCCTAATTCCAAAACCAGAAAAAGGCAACACAATGAAAGAGAATTACAAGCTAATATCCCTCATAATAATAGATGCCAAAATCCTCAACAAAATTCTAGCAAATTGGATCCAGCAGTACATTAGAAAGATCATACACCATGACCACATAGAATGTATCCCAGAATGCAAGGATGGTACAATATCCGCAAATCAATAAACATGATATATCACACAAACAAATTGAGAGATAAAAATAACATAGTCATATTAATTGATGCAGAAAAAGCATTTGACAAAATCCAACACCATTTCTTGATAAAAACTCTCAACAAGATGGGAATAGAAGGATCATACCTCAACATAATAAAAGCCATATATGATAAACCCGCAGCCAACATCACACTCAATGGGCAAAAAACTAAAACCATTTCCCTAAGAACAAGAACAAGACAGAGATGCCCACTCTCACCACTCCTGGAAGTATTAGCCATTGCAATTAGACAAGAAGAAGAAATAAAAGGCATCCAAATTGGAAAAGAAGAAGTAAAGCTGTCCTTATTTTCAGATGACATGATATTGTACATAAAAATCCTGAAAGACTCCATCAAAAAACTAATAGACTTAATAAATGAATTTGGCAATGTAGAAGGATACAAAATTAATGCCAAGAAATCTATTGCATTTCTATTCAACACTAGTGAACTTACAGAAATGAGAGACTAAAAAAAAATCCCATTTACCATTGCAACAAAAAGAAAAAATAAGATGCCTAGAAATAAACTTAACTAAGAAGGTAAAAGACCTATGTGCAGAAAATTACAGCACACTGACAAAAGCAATAGAGGAAGACGTAAACTGATGGAAGAACATACCATGTTCATATATTGGTAGGATCAACATCATTAAAATGTCCATACTACCCAGAGCAATCTATAGATTCAATGCACTCCCCATTAAAATACCAATGGCATATTTCACAGACCTAAAAAGAACACTCTATAAATTTATCTGGAACAAAAATACCCCAAATATCCATAGCAATCCTGAGAAAGAAGAACAAAGTAGGTGGGATCTCAATACAGATTTCAAGCTGTATTACAAAGCCACTCTTCTCAAAACAGCCTGGTACTGGCACAAGAACACACATAAACACCAATGGAATAGTATAGAGAATCCAGATATCAACCTAACCACTATGCAATGGAGTCAAGACAGTCTCTTCAATAAATGGACAGATACAAGCAAAAAAAAAAAATTAAACTAGACCACCAACTTACACCATACACAAAAATAAACTCCAAATGAATATAGGACTTAAACATAAGATGAGAAACCACAAAAATACTAGAGGAATACACAGGCAGAGAAATCTCAGACATATGTTGAAGGAAGCTAAAAGGAAAATAAACAAATGGGACTACAACAAAATAAAAAGCTTTTCACAGCAAAAGAAACCATCAACAAAACAACAAGAAAGCCCCCCGCATGGGAGAACATATTTGCGAATGTTATCACTGATAAAGTTTTAATATCCAACATCTACAGGTAACTTATACAACTTTATAAAAGGATGATAAATGATCTAATAAAAAATGGGCAATGTACCTAAATGAAATCTTTTTGAAAGAAGACAGAAGGAAGGCCAAGAAACAACTGAAAACATGCTCAAAGTCATTAATTATACAAGAGATGCAAATCAAAACGACAATGCAGTACCATCTCACACCTGTCAGAATGGCAATCATCAACAAATCAACAAACAATAAGTGTGGGCCAGGATATGAAGAAAAAGGAACCCTTGTGCACTGCTGGCGGGAATGCTGACTCGTGCAGCCACTGTGGAGAACAGTATGGAGATTCCTCAACAAACTAAAAATGGAGCTCACATTTGACCCAGTAATCCTACTTCTAGAAATATATCCCAAGAAGCTAGAAAAACCAATCAGAAAGGATATATGCACCCCTATGTTCATAGCTGCACAATTTACCATAGCTAAGATTAGGAAATAGCCTAAATGCCCATCAGCAGATGAGTGTATCAGAAAACCATAGTACATCTACACAATGGAATACTAATTGCTATAAAAAATAAGGAATTCTTACCACTTGTAGCAACCTGGATGGAACTGGAGAGCATTATGTTAAGTGAAATAAGCCAGGCAATGAAAGAAAAATACCACATGATCTCACTCATTTATGGAGAACAAAAAACATTATAATATGATGAACAAAAAGATAGATGCAGAGGCAGTAAAGCACCAATCAGACTTTCTAATTACAGAAGAAAGGCTGGAGAGTGTTGGAGAGGGAGAGAAATAAATCAACCAAAGGACTTGTATGCATGTATATAAGCACATTAATTGACACAAGACACTGGGATAGGGGTGAGATGAGGGCATGTGACAGGGATTAGGGGAGGCTGGGAAGGTCACTGGGGGAAAAAAAGATATATGTACTAATATATGTAATACTTTAAACAATAAAAAAATTTTAAAAAAAGAATTATAGATGTCCCCTTTTTTTCACCCCATTTACCCCACCTACCCAGTGCTTATTTCCCCTTCCTGCCAGTCTTCACCCCATTATTATTTGTGCCCATGGGTTATGAATATATGCATATGAATTCTTTGGTTAATCTATCTCCACTCACCCCTGAATCCTTGCCTTCTATCTGAGATTTGTCAGTCTGTTCCATGGAACTAATCTCAAAGCAAATCCTGACTCTGTTTTCCCCTGGATAAATGCCAGTCACTCTTCCAAACTTGTTCCTTTCCATATGAAGTAAAAGAAGGCAAATAGGCTGCTCAGATTGGGCTCAATCCTTAAATCCCTAGCATTGGCTGCTACTGGATGTACCAAATGCTTGAATCCAACTTGGCATTCTGGAGATTTGCTCATGTCACTGATAATGTTTTGCATAACTGTTGATACAGTGGCCAATGTAAGGGTCAAAATGAAAAACATGTTTGACATTTTCACAGCTGAGAACAAAATGAGCTTCTATGTGTATCTCTCATCCACACACAGAGACTGTGATAACTTGTCTACCTGCTATTTAGAGACAATGACATATTGATTGATCTACCTTACCAAGCCCTCTTAATGGCAAATTCAGACTGTCCTTTCAAGTAAAAAGTTTGCTTCTCTGTTTTTAACCTAATTTAGAAGACCTATTTTAATGAGCCAATCTGCATGAACAAATCACATGTTTTCACCTTGTAATCTTTTGGATCAAGTTTTCTCTGTCCAATCCATATCTCATTTATATGCTAATCCTACAAATTGAAAAAAAAAGTGTTATATTTATGAAGATTGATATGCTGGTAAATGTTTAATAGTTGTTTTTTTTTAGGGAAATTTAACACTGGTTATAGTATTTACTAATTTCTGTGGAGTTAATACTTCCACAGTGGCATATTTCATGCTATAAAGTGACATCACTAAATGCAGAAATGGGAAGAAATACTCTTTTATACAATATTTCCACCAATTAGAAACAGCAGACATTTTCTACTAAAGTTACTAATCTATTTGCTTTATGATCAATTCTCTAATTCCTAGTTTTGAAAGAATAAAAAATGATCTAAACTTAACCTATCTGTGAAAAAAAGGTGTTAAGTACTTTTGTCTTGTACTGATTTTATTGCAGAAAATAATATATTTTAAAAGTGTCCATAATATGTGATATTACCTTTAAATAGTATTTTCTTTTTACATATTTACTATATTACTTTTATAAGAAATGGGGAAAAGAGGTTTTTTTGTACTGATGTGAGTTTTACAACTCCAAAACTTAATATTAAAATCATGATGAGTAATAAATAATTAAATTAATAACTAGTAAACATCATGGAAACAAAATAATTTTATTACTAAACTGTTAATCATCATGAATCCCAACAGTATCATCATTTCCTAAAAATTATGTGATACTTTATAAATATATTTTTAAAGATACAACTTCAATGATCTGCTTGATTTTCCACTGAAGTCATTTCTCTAAAGTTGAGTAGCAAACAACTGCTGGATGTCAGACTTTGGACTGTCTTCTGGGAATCAAAGATGTTCTTTTTCAGAGAAACCACAGGCTGCCTACTTGAATGTTCAATTCAGTACACACTCTGAGGCCAACTCTGCTCAGTCAAGAGAAGCAAAGGTTTGCAGGCCAGAAGGTCAGGGATTCTAAACGATTCTCCTCTGTTCTCATGTTTGAGTTGCTGTACTGGGACTTTTCTACCCTGACCCAACCCCTGCCATGTACTCCTGCTCCAGAAGTAGTCCCTGTCTTCTCTCCAGTCTGAGTTTGTCTTGATTTTCTGTTGGTACCTTTATTATTTCAGGCCTGATTTTCTCCCCACCACTTATAAGGCCTCACTTCTATCAACTGCTTGATGATGACCCAATCTTCTTTCTATCCATTCACTTATCTTCCATGCCAATCTCCTACACACTAATTAATATTAGTGGGTAAAATAAACCATAATATATTTGCCAATCTCATGTCAGGATTATTCTTTGTGTAGCCAAGATTGGATATACTAATGATTATTATTGTTGGTTAACTTACAGCAGTTGCATGATATCATCATCATACATACACACACACACATACACACACATTAACTAGGAAACTTCAACATTACCATTTCCATGTTCAATTAATTTTTGAACAGGTTAGGTTCACCTATACAAGAATGTGAGTAGGCTAATTAATTACATATTTTCTAAACTTGAATTCAGTCTTTCATTTTATTAAACCCTAATATAATAAAATAATCAATTTGGTAGTCATTTTGGCAATGGATTTAGCAGTAGCATATACTTTAGAATTTTTACCAGTAAGTATATTTGGTTACATTGAGACAATGAGTTCATTATGCAAAAAGAATAAAGATCTATTAGCTTATATAAACAAATTGTTTGAATATATATATATATATATATATATATATATATATATGTATATATATATTCAGCTACAGAGATTATAATAGACATAATTTGTTCATATATATATAAATATGAATCCTTACTTCTAACTGATAATAAAAGTATCTCAACTCTATTTCAAAAGTGTCTCTTGAATCCCACTAAATTTTCCCATCCCTACAACCTCAGTTCACATCTTATCAATTGTCATATCGACTATTACCATATCTCCCTATATCACCTCTTTTCCTCCAAGTTTCCAAACACTCATTCCTTTCTTCAGGGAGTACAGAAAGCAGAAAATCAATGATCAGTTCATGGAAAACCTTGTGTTGTTCTTGAATTATTCTTTAGGCGATGGAGAACCTTTACAAAGGCCAGTTGTCTGTGTCATGTTGCTGTTCCTATCAAAGGTAACATCGTAGTCCTCTTTTCTTCATGATTCCACTTTCTCAGTCTCAGTTACCCACAGTCAAACACAGTCTGAGAGCATTAAAGGAAAAGTTTCAGAAATAAACAATTTTAAAGTTTTAAATTGTGTGCTGTTGAAATCTGATGAAATTTCATGATGTTCCTCTCCATCTTATCCTGCGTATCCAGGCTATATATACATCACCCACCTGTTAGCCACTTAGTTGCTCTCTGGGTTACTAGACCGAATATCACAGTGCTTGTGTTCAAGTAACCCTTGTTGTGCTTAGTAATAGCCCCTAAGTGTAAATGTAGTGGTCTCAAGAGTATTGATGCTGTCAATTCTTATACACTAAAGAAAAGCCATAAGTGTTTCCTGCAAGTGAAAAGGTAATACAGTACAATTAGATATCTTGAAGGAGAAAGAGAGATCACATTTACATAACTTTTATTACATCTACACTTCATAGCTATAATTGTAAAATCTTAACAGAAATTAAGTGTGCATATTAGCATCTGTGTTGAGGTATTGGGCATAGGAACAGAAATAAAAAGACTTGCTGAAGGAATATTTCAATGCCCAGAAAAGATCACTGATCCTCTAGTTCAAGAGAATAAAAAAATATATGGGCTTTATTCTACTTAAAAAACATTCTAAATGGTTACTTAATAACAACAGTTCTGTTCATGGTTCAGCAAAAACTTATATTTGAGTTATACTTAGTTTTGGAGATTTGTAAATCTGTGCTTTTCTACCTTGCTTGTAGTTCACAGTTCAGTTCAAGACCTTGCTAAAACATCTGATGCTTTGCTGCACAGCCAAGGGCTGCATAATAGAATTATATATTAAAGTAAAATACTGTATTCGTATTTGGTAGAGACATGCAGTAGGAATGAAGAAAAGTTGAGAGCAGGTTGAAAGTAAAATACATTAGGCAGCATGGATTTGAAAGAAACACTAACTTAAAAATAGTCACAGATCCTGCTATGTTTATGTGCTGGGGGAAGATAACACCTCAGATTGGTAGGTTCTTCTCCATCCAAGACCAGTATTCAAAATGATAAAGAAAACAGAAAGTTGGAAAAAGATTAAAACATATTATAGAATAAAACTACAGGTTTCCAGGAAACAAGGACTAAAGTGAAGTACTGTATTACTTATAACAATAATTCTAACCATAATATAATATTAAATTGATTATTTATTTTCAGTGGTTTCAACTTTCCACTTACCTAAAAAGAGCTCAAATTTAGAGATCGAATAGACCATTGAGTGCATTCCTGTTGCAGAGAAATATAGATATCTGCCCAGAATATTCCTCCCATAATTTCAAACTGCTTTGTTTTCATTTTGCTTTATGTACTCTACACACATGAAAAACAGGGAGATCATATTCCAAAGGTGATTTACTGGTTTGTTTTTAGCAGCAACTAGTAAATTATGGGCTATAAAACATTTGGAAGATACAAAATTTGGGGTTATGTATAATCATAGGTGCTGCAAATACCAGATACCATGTTATACAGAAAGGACAACTTGAATGTTCCAGGTTTTCACAATTTAAATAGGCTAATGACACAGAGCAGGGATAATTCACTTAAAAAAAAGAAAAGCAAAGATCTAAATTCTGCAAGCCAAAAAGGATGCCATAAACATTGTAGGACTTCACTTATTATTAAAATTTGTAAAAATTAAATAGTTAGTGCTTCAAGCTAAGAAGGTCATGACACTATAAAAAAAATGAATCACAAATTCATTATTTAGCGTGTCCTACACTATGAGGAGAATCAAGCTATATTTGCATTAAAGAACATTTTATTTTAATTTTTCACCAGGATCTATGAGAATGAAATAGTCAAATCAAGAAGAAACAAGGTAATTGTCAGTTCTGGTTTTAGCTTCCTACATTTGCCTCATTGACACAACCTCCTCAATGCCTTGAACTGACCCAGTTTGTGAGCCAATTCTGACTGCACCAAGAAATGTAGCAGTGCTACCACAAGGGGGCCTATACCGTCAAGTTGGGTTCTCACTTGACCACGTATGTTGTCTATTTAACATCCCAGACAGTCCCTCCTTTGATGGAGACTCCACTTTAGAAAATTCATCTTTATTGAGCATTTATTCCCTGTTTAAGTTTGTCCTTAAAGTTGAGTTAACCATACATCTCTCAGTTAACGTACTTAATCATCTCTCATCACTATAAGTTAGTTCAGTATAATTTCTTCCTTCATCATCTCCCATTCTCAACATCTTCTCCACGGATGAAGGGGGAAATAGTTGTTTCTACATAATGCAAATAGGGAGGCCTTAACAAAATGTAGGAGTCTTTCCAAGGCATCTTTCTGTATTCCTACACATTGTGATGAGAATTAATGGAAACTGCAACTCAAACAGGATTCTTAATGAGATAGAACCTTAATGAATGAAGTCTGGAGTCACCATACAAGTCAAGAAAACACAGTTGTCCAAGGTATTTTCTGAGGCCAAAGGACACATGAAATTGGTAGTGGAAAATGGGAATTATCAAGACCAGCTACAACCACATGATCAGTTGCAGTGAGCAGGGCTAACAGTTACACTTATTTCTTCCTTATTTGTGTCTGTGCATATGTATGTGTATGTGTGTGTGAAAAAAATGTTATATAGATAAAAGCATATATATATATATATATATATATATATATATATATATATATGTATATTCTAATAGTTATTCTTTTTATCTTTTTATCCCTACTCCTTTATCATGCAGAAGATGTGTTGATGTGTTAATAGTGGTTAACCTTATATTTCTGTATTTAAATGAGAGAATATCAAAGTTAGGAAATATCAAAGGGGAAGTGTGATTTAGAATAATAAATATCAGCTGAAATTAAATAAAGTAAGACTTTGTGCATCCTTCAAGGGGAGTAGGCTAGCGTGTTTGGGGTTTTATGAAGGACAGTTGCATCTTTTAGAGCGAAAACTTCATGTATTTATTTGTAAGTTAAAACCAGCTAAAATGTTGTATATGGATACAAAGCTGACAAGGTATAGATTGCTGTACGCTCTTCCCTGTGGCTTGGTTATGCTGGAAACTAACTCTTTAAGAAGCCCCTCCTCTGTATGTCTCTGAATTAAAACTGGCCCAAAGAGAACTCATTGGAGACTGAGAATGCATGATGCTAGCAGTGACCATAGTCCTTGGAAGATGCATGTTACTAACAGATTCAGAGATGTGTGGTGAATTCCATTTATCATCACTGTGATCTCCTCCATGCCCAGCTCTCTTTCATAAAAACTGGCCCTGCTGAACAACAGTGCCCCTAGGCTCACTACCCTATGCTTGGCTGTGGATCCTCAGACACAGGGTTGCACAGAGACAAGGATTTCCATATAACTCTCCAGGGACTTCTGATCTTGCTTCAGCCACTATGTGGGTTTGGTTTCTCTTACTGACGTGCTGGTGATATTCTGCCAAGTCTTTTCCCCGTGGACACCAGATTCTTATATCCAAATTGTGTGCTAGACATTTCTATTCAATGTGTATTGTAAATCATAAATATCAAAATGGGCAATGTTCAATAAATACTCAATGACTGATCATACCACATAAAACTTGCTTTCCTATTGCCTTCACTATCTCTGTAAATGTTAGATTTATCCTTCCAGTGTATTAATGTAATCTTTGACTCCTTTTTCTATGGTCCAAAGTTCAACAAATCCTATTGCAAATTCCTTCAAAATCTTTACAGAACTGTCCTCCTATCCACTTAACTACACGATTTAGACCAATATCTTCTTTTACCTGAATTATTATAAACAACCTTCTCACAAATCTTTCTACTTCTGTCTTTGATACCTAGTGTCTATTTTCAACTCAGTATTAAGAGTAATTATTTATTTTCAAGTGTGTGTAAGCTTATAAGACTCTTGTGTTCAGAATTCTCTAACAGCTCCCTGCTTCAGAATAAAAGATAATATTCTTATGGTTTCCTGTAACACCTCACATTACTGGCTTCAAAGGGAAAAGTGTCATACCACAGACAGCATTAAAAAATGTTCAAGGATATTTTTTTTTTATTTCAGAGTGATTCAATGGGCAATTATTGAGAAAGAAGAAGTGATAGCTGATATCTTGAAATTCATGAGACAGTCTTGTATAACAAAATATTTTCCCTTATCGGTATAACTTGAATACTCTAGTGTACATTACTTTGGATTAATAATGTGTTTATACTTATCCAAAATCAGAATCCATATTACATGTGATTATAAAGATCTTTATGTGACTTTAAATATTTTGCTGGTGCAGGAATAAAACCACCATATTAACTAACACAAAATTACATTGATTTAAATTTTTTAAAGAAATATTTTCTTTACTTTGAAAACAGTTCTTGTATTATTTAAATCACATATGCGGCACAGTTGTATAATATGATATTATAGAATTTCATAGTGATTTTATTTATAGATCCAAGCATTTGGCTACATTATTATATCTTCACTCATAAATATGTACAAGCAATTGAATACCAAAATACATATTGCTTTATTATAAATTAATTCCATTGTATTCTCCATTATATTAAAATTAAGAATTTTGTTGATTTTTTTGAAATATTGTGAATGTAGGTATATTATATGTTAAGTATATTATCATATAATAAAACTAGTAATATTAAATTGCCATTACAAGAGGGTGGTGAGCCTAATAAAGTAGAGATTCCCAGTCTGCATTAAAGAGCTCCCCTGCTTCCTCCCTAATTTCATTTCTTATTAACTTTAATTTCTCTCCTCCAACCACAATGATCTCCCTGTTCTTTGCTCATCTTAGAAAGGTCTTTACCAATGTAAGTGAATAGTAAATCCCTGTCACCTTTACAATACTGCATAAGACCTAATCAAGTGAGCTATTTCCTGGTTTATCATTGAAAACAAAACGCTCTCATACTCTATGCCTCCCTTTTTGTGCTTACCTCTTTAAATGTGTTACCCCCTCATGTACTGTATATTCTCCTTGCTTGTTTACATTTCTTCTTGTCTTCATTCATTAGAAATAGGCTCTGTTAATACAACAGCATCCCATCACCTGGAAATTTTTTTTTAAAATATATATTTTATTGATTTTTTACAGAGAGGAAGGGAGAGGGATAGAGAGTTAGAAACATTGATGAGAGAGAGACATCGATCAGCCGCCTCCTACACACCCCCTACTGGGGATGTGCCCTTGACCGGAATCGAACCTGGGACCTTTCAGACAGCAGGCCAAATCTCTATCCACTGAGCCAAACCGGTTTCGGCCCATCACCTGGAATTTGTTAGGGCCGAAGGCAGAGTCCCATTCCAGAACTGTTAAGTCAGATGCTCTGCAGATGGAGCCCAGCAATTTGAAGCAAAGATCCCTTCAGGGGACACTGGTACAGTAGGGGGTATGAACTGAAGTATGTCTTCCTCTTGTTCTAAACCCGTATCCAGCCTCTCTACCTAATTTTCAGACGCCCATGTTTTTGTTAACGTGTGTTTCCTGCTGTTTGTCCAGAAAGCAGTCACTGTGTAAGTATTCATATATTTTCTTAATTAACATTAGTTCTGTGAAGAAATAAATTAAGAAATTTCCTGCAGCCTACTTAACACCTAGAATAAATCCTGAGGTTAGCTCTTGTTCGCATCCTTAACTACATCGTTACTGTGACAAAAGATGTGCTTATTTTTCACATGCTTCCCTAGGGGTTAAGCATCTCGTTCTTTATAGACTAAATAAACACCTAATGGCTTCTCATCTTAGGAAATTAACTTGGATGGTTGTGTAGAATTTTTCCATCCTTTTGATTTGTACATTTCTTCAATTATATGTTGGTGAGCATAATATGATAATCAGTCATGTGTTTATGAAGTTATTTAATACCATTTATGTCTAAAAACGTAAGTATTGGAGATGAAAGCAGAAATAAAAAATTGGGGGCTGTAAAATTCTTAAATTGCTCTTGCAATATGAGTATTTTTCAGTTAAAATGGATTCCTTAAAGTAAGTAAATACCGGGATACCAGCACAGTGTTTGCCCTGTAGAGATTAAACACACTGCGCTAACGCCTCCCATTTCTTAGAGGGAAATTGAACAGTGTGATGTGATGGAAGACGTATAATGGTGCTTTTGCTGCTGCACAATAGGGGATCCATTTTGAGCTTTAGACCAAGCAGAAAATGGCTCATTTCATCAAAGAGATTTAAAATGCCTCTCCTATCACCCGGTAGCAGAGGCTGCTGATTACAGTAGGAAACACACACACACACTTTTCAGGTAAAGGAAACAATAACCTCAGTATCTCACAGCCACTTCTTTTCAAACGTAAAGCAAGCAGCTAGTTTTAAGCAGAAGATGTTAAAAAGAAACAAGGTCTTCCATAACAATAAATATATAAAAACTCAGTGCTTACAGGACTCAGTGCTTAAAGCACCTACTATGGTTACAAAAGAGTTCCTTCAGGCCAGGCACGTGTCTCCACATGTAGATATCTTAGAATGGAACAATAGCAAAGCATTTAGAAGAGTATCTTGGCTCTCTACTTAAAGAGACCCAGTCCTATTGTTTCTAGGGAGTGCCTTAGAAAAAGCACAGCTCTATAATCTTATAGTGGAAGCCTTAGTACATTCTTCCATTGTGTCATGTATTATATATAGAGTCAAATCTACAAAACTTTTTTTATTATCAGAAAATATGAGCCAGCCTCAGTACATTATTTTGTGGTCTCCATAAAGTTCCAAGGTACATAACTTCTTCAAGTGTTATTATAAATAATTATGTGGATAGAGTAGACTCTATTTTACTACTAATAACTTAGTACCTAGCAGAAAGGAACTCTCAATAATTCTTTTATAGCAAGAATTGTATTTTCACTCAGAAAATACAAATTCACTGCCTCCTTGCTCCCATGCACTAAGCTAACTCAGGAGGCATACATGTAAACAGTCTGCCCTTACGTGTTTTCATTCTGGTAGGGAAAACAGTCAAAAATACTGCAAGCAATATAAAATATAAAAATAATTAATGTTATTATAGAAAAATATGAGTCTGACATAGATCATTATAAGCTTGAAATAAAAAGGGTATGAATTTAAAAGGCTATTAATGGAAAGAATTTTCATAAAGAAAAAAAAAAGCAACCTAAACTCTAAAATAGATTAAGGATTCAGTTATAAAGAAGAAGGAAGGGCCGAGGCCGGTTTGGCTCAGTGGATAGAGCGTTGGCCTATGAACTGAAAAGTCCCGGGTTCGATTCCGGTCGGGGGCATATACCTTGCTTGCAGGCACATCTCCAGTGTGGGGTGTGCAGGAGGCGGCTGATCGATGTCTATCTCTCATCGATGTTTCTGACTTTCTATTCCTCTCCCTTCTTCTCTGTGAAAAATCAATAAAATATATTTAAATAAAAAGAAGAAGGAAGAATGTTTAAAAAGTAAAATCCTTTTGACAAAGTCTATGTTAAGAAAGAGTATGTTTGAGATGCTAGAAGATTGAAATGATGCTGTAGAATACCAGTGTGCCTGAAGCATAAGTGAAAATAAAGTAGCAAAGGTGACCTGCATAGAGAGAACTGTATTATAGAAGCCCCTCCGGCCAGTTAAGAGTTTGAATGTCACATGAAATAAGGACCCAATAAGGAGTCTTGGAGAAGGAAGTTTCATGACACTACTTACACTTCCAGCATATAATTGAGAATGAGATACAAAAAAATTGGGAATAAATTCCTGTCTTTTTGGTGTTTGATTGCTCATTTCTTTGTAGCATTGGATAATATTTCATTGTCTGGATGCACCACAGTTTGTCTATCCATTTACTTACTAAAAAAAGACATCGTGTTGCATTTACTTCTGACAACTATAAGTAAATCTGCTGTAAACATCTGTGTGCAGGTTTTTGTGTGAATACAGGTTTTCAACTATTTTGGGTAACTACAAAGGAGTGTCTTGATCAGATGAAAAGAGCATGAGTAATTTTCTAAGGAACTGTTTTCAAGCGGATGAATCATTTTACATTCCCACCAGCAATGAGTGAGAGTTCCCGATGCTCCCCATCCTCTCCAGCACTTGGTGGAGTCAGTGTTCTAGCTTCTGGCCGATCTAATAGGTGTGTTGTGGTATCATTTTCAATTCCAGTTTAAAAATGTCAAAGGGCACATAGAAAGCTTTGTGGGAAAGGAGAAAAGCCAAGAGTAGTCGGAGAAAGTCCAACTGTTCTAGATATTGCACTAGTCTACACATTTTCCCTACATATCTCGTGGTTCAGTGTTACCCATAAGTAGAACACATTTGATGACAAGTTTACGAAGTTTCCTATATTATAATTGGTACACTAGTGAAAGTAGGCATTCTGAACTTTAGGGTCCTCATTACTATGATACGAAAGGAAAATTGAATTTTCTTTGGGTTGGCAGTATCAATTGACACTCCCTGTCTTGGAGAGCATCTATCTGCAAAAATATAGAGAATTAAAATAAAGTCAGCATGCCAAAATTAAAGGAATTTTATTGTTTAACTTTCATAAAGAAAGTTAATTGAGGTAAGTATGTGACCATTCTTTCATAGCCACAGGAAATTATTCTCTGCACATTTTTACAAAAGAGATACCAGTGACATATAATAGACTTGTTTCTAATCATTACTGCTTTGACTTCATATAACAATCTGATAATGTTCTTCAATAAAAATTAATGAAATAGTCGTGTAAAAAATAATTACTCTGTAGTTAAAACAATGAAGGGAATAAGGTTTCTAAATGTTCTGAACAAATGAATAAATGCATTATTTTCTTAATATAAAGGTATAATTTTTCCCTGAGGACACTTAATAATTCGATTATGTTTTTCAGTAGTGGTCATAAAAACTTGCAAAGGATTATCTACATTTTATTAATTCATCTTAAAGTTTGATGGGACACCTGTAGCTTCCCCTTATTAAGTAATATTTCAATCTTTCAATTTTGTAAGGCATGTATATATTTATTTCTATTGCAATTTTATTGTACTGTGTAATTGCTATTTATTAATATTAGTATACTTTTATTTAATATCTATTTAACAGTTAATAATATTATAGCTTTTCTTGACAAATTGTAATATACTTAACAGTCATTTAAATATATGTATTCTGCTTTTCTTCTGATAACCTTTTCAGATTTAATTTAGAATATAAATGTGTCTGATTTAAATTTTCATCCCATTTCCTATAGCAATAGATGAAACATTGCATTTGCTTGATTGCTGCTGGTTGATTTTGAAAGCAATTATGTAGTACTGTGGTTAAAGGATATGTTATTTGTATTAATTTAGAATATAGTAGTTGCTATAAAAAATGAGTACCAATTTTCCAGGGGTTTCACAAACTAGAAATTTATTCTCTTTTATGTCAGCATGCAACGCAGATGTCCTGGTTGGTTGTGAGCATCTTTCATTTATGTGGTGATCCAGGACGCACATCTTGTGGCTCCTCATTCTTTCTTCAGCCTTTCCCAATGGGGAAAGGATTCTTAAGGCAATTAAGCCCTAATGTCCTAAGGTATCCATTTTATGTAATGAATTAACTTTTCTCCTGGGCATCTAACATGCTAATAGTTTTGTGGATCTTTGAGAGATCTTTGAGAAGTCAACCGCATTTTCTGCACTCTTTGGTTTAGATGAAAGCCCCAGTTGAGAAAGATTTTCTCAGAGTCTTCTGCAGAAGGAGCAAGCGAGTGGAAGAGGCACGCATACTTCTTCGAGGCTCAGGCAAGTGCCACACAAAACTTCTGCAGATTTTATTGACAGCAACCTGTCATGGGGACAGAGAAGGATGCTGGAGGAATGGAGTCCCTGGCTGAGCAGCCTTCTCTAAGCAGTGGCTCTGACTGTGGAAAACAGCAGGAATCTGGGTGCAGAGCTCACTGTCTCTACTTCATTATTTTGTGTATTATCTGGAGATAAAAAAAAATACTAATCCTATTGTTTATCAAGCATCTTATTTGAGTAAAGTCATGCATTACTTATATGGTGGAATTTCTTAACAAGTTTTACATGACAATTAGTATTTGAACCCAGATTTACATACCCACAGGTTTCATACCCTGTACTTCCTACACTGATTTGCTAGCATACCTAGAAGTCAACACAAAATTGAGTAATGCATATTCACTAACACTTTCCAAGAACTTTAGGTCCCAATTCTAATATTCTATTTTACTGAAAGGATAATTTGGTCCAATTTGTTCATCACTAATGTCCTTGGGAATGGAATTTAAAAAACAATAATTTAAAAATTGATCAAGAGTAGAAAGATGGAAAGATAAAGAAAAAAAAGTTGAAAATAGTTGATCAAGAGGGACATATGATTTAAGGAATTGATTTGTGAGAGATACTTTTATAGTACATACTTTATCATTCTAAAGAGCAATAAAGTTCTGCTTAAAAAATGCAAGCAATACCAATATAAACTAAAAACTAAAAACATTAAAGCCCCTTTCTGTCTTGCCACTACTTATGGGTATTTTTTATCAAGATAATATTGAAGTTTTAGTTATTACTTCCTATATGTTTAATGCATTTAGTAGTGCTTAGAAATATCCCAAACCATAACACTCACTAGCAAATGGAATAAGCAAGGCATTTTTTAAATGTTTAATGCCTCAGTGCTATAAATGCATATATAAACCAAATTTCACTTAGTTTTAAATATTTGTCTGAAAAATTCTCTCTCATGTTTATTCATTCATTTGTGAATTTTCTAACATATTTCATGTCATCTAACTAGAAAACTATGATCACTTTAATAAATTATTCAGATATAAATTGCTGTTGCATTTGAAGCATAAAAATATGATTGAGCAGATGCTGCCAGAATGTCATATGGGATATAAAATTAAATACATAAATTTGTAATTGGTGAATCTCATAAAAATTAATTATCTAGATAAACTATATATATTTGATTCTTTAAAATTACTATCTGAAATCAATGTCATTAAATAATTTATTGCTTGTACATTTGTCAAACTAGCAAAATTTTCTAGCCAATATTTTCTAAATGGGGTGTATTACACAGCTTCTTGGTGTCTTTGTTTTAAAAGTTTCAAGATGATGTCTATCAAACTTTCTCATATATTCACTGCATTATCACATTTGCATTGGAATAAAGTAGCCAGGAAAACAAAAATCAGAAAAAAAAATCCTGAGTAACAATTGCATCAGACACAGATATGAGCCATTTATATTCCTTTCAAAAAACAAAGACGTGCTGTTCAGTTGTAAAGAATGTGGGTCAGCAAAAAACCTCCAGCTGTCAGTTCTTCAGAGTGCACCTCAGCCTTCAAGGTCATGCTATTCTCACAGCAACCCCTAGACAAAGTTTGAGCAAGCAGTGGCTTAAGAGTACAGTGGTGTCCACACACGTGGGACATTTCCAAGGGGGAGGAAATATACTTGTCAGCTTGCATCTTGAGCTGTCTGCTGCCTGTGCCCAATCACATTCCATCCTATTGCCTTCAAGAGCATTCCCATGTAAATCTTCTACATTGCTAACCGCTTTTCAGCTTCTGCTTCTCAGAGAAATCAATCATCTCAGGAATTGAACTCAAATGTTTCACCAACTACATTATCACATTTGAAAAGTAAAACAATAAACCCCTAAAGCAATATGCTTACTATGGCGCCTAACCTAAAAACTCTTGAGTGCCACTTTAATTTTACCCCCAACACGAGTGGAACTACATCAGCTTAGTCATTTGCACACTAGTTTATATCTTCACCTGTGATCGATGACCAGCTACTTACCAGTATTGATTTCGCATTATTTACTAGCTGAACCCAGTAAGTCATTAATCTGCTTGTGGGTACAAACATATACATGTATGAATACATGCAGACATAATGTGAAATATTTTATCTATTTTTTGGATTGTGAGATTACAAGGAACTTCATTCTCATGATAAGGGACTTCCTGTTACATGTCTCATACTATTTTGATAGATAAATGAATACATGCATGGATGGATTCATAGCCAAAATTATATAGCGTATTAATGCAGCTGGGTTTTAAAGTACAATCTTAAAATTCTTCCATTAAATTATATTTAAGTTGAATTAGAAGAAACTGCATTTTTAGAGGTATCAGTGAGAAATCAAGCTTTGCAGAACTGGGGGGAATCTGACAGTAATACAGAATGGCAGCTGACAGAGCATATCATGTTAACCCACTTACAAAATATTTCCTTGTCCTGCCATATTTCTATGCCCGAGGTGTGCTGTATGGTGTCTTTTTGGCAGTGAGGAAAGAAAGCAGAGATTCAAGCAGTTCTATAAAGAAGACTGCATTGAAGATGACAGAGTTATCCGTGAATATAATTATTCATACAATAAATATAGCTCTGAAATAGCTGTAAATCTGTTTTTCAATGGGATATTCTTATAATTGGATCATTTCATAAATGTATTAAGAATTTTGCAAACTGAATTAATTCCTTTTGTGAATTCCCTTAGAAAGTAAATAATCAATTCTTAATTTGTCACATATATATTTTTTTAAAGAAGAAAATCATGTATATTAATTTGCCTTTTGTGGGGAAACATTACACAATATCTATAAAGAAACAACCTAGACCAAAATGAAAAGATTGTGTAAAAGCCAATCTCAGATTATTTGGGAGGAAAGAGGAAATAAATCTGCTTATATAAGAGAAAACTTATAAAAAGTATTTTAAGTGGAGTGGTTATGTGCATAAACAACATAAAATGTTAGAACCACCACAAAAGTATAATTTGCAAAACAGCTTTCCTCTGAAGACAGAAAAGTGATCTCTAGAGCATTATCTCATTTAACCTTAAATTCTATTCTGCTAGAAAAGCAACTGCATTTATCTCTTGAACAGAATTATGAATTCCCAGTTATCTCTGAAATAAAAAACCTTAAATCAGACAAAACTTTATAAACTTGTTTAAAAAGTAAATGCAGCTTATAGATGTAGTTATTATTACAATGTCTAAAATGAATTAATTTAAGACAAGAATTCCTACTATCTAAATGCAGTCTAGATAAAATGTCAAATAGTTGAAGGAAAACCATGAATTTCTTGATTAAAGTAGCAGAGCTTTCAACCGGGGCCACAAACCAGTAGTAAAAACCACGAGTGATTTGACAGATCATACTATTAGTTAAGGTTTACAAAATAATGGCTCCTTTGTCACTGATTTCTTAGTCTAAGACATTTGTTTTATTCTCTTGAATTATTCCCATATACTCTTGTTTCATCTAACAATTTCTATTCTTACTTTGATAGTCTCCAGCTAGGAGTGAGCCATTCTTTCAAAATGAAAGTTAAAATGTCCATACTACCCAAAGCAATCTATAGATTCAAGGCAATCCCTATCAAAATACCAATGGCATTATTCACAGGACTAGAAAAATTGATCTTAAAATTTATATGGAACCACTACAGAAGGCCCCAAATAGCCAAAGTAGGCTTAAAAAAGAAAAGCAGAATTGGAGATATTACGTTACTGATATCAAACTATACTAGAAGGCCTTAGTGATCCAAACGCCATAGTACTGGCATAAAAACAGACACATTAATCAATAGAACAGAATAGAGAACTCAGAAATAAACCCATGCCTATATCATTAATTAATCTATGAGGCAGGACTACCCAGAAATAAATCTTACCTATATCATTAATTAATCTATGAGGCAGGATAAAGATAGTCTCTTTAATAAATGGTGTTGGGAAAACTGGACAGATAACATGCAAAAAATAAAATGAGACCACCTCCTTAAACCATACACAAGAGTAAACTCAAAATGGTTAAAGATGTAAATGTAAGACCCAATGCCACAAAACTCTGGAAGAAAACAGGCTCCATTGCCAATACAGAGATAGTCAGGCCACCTGGTTTACAGCCAGCGTGGTTGCCTAGGCCCGAAATTGATTTGAGGTGAGAGAAAATGAAGAAGTATCACCTAGGGGCAAAGAAGGCAACCGTGTTCTTATCATACAGCTGCATGAATCCATGAGGAGGATTGCCCTATGTCTTCACCACACAACTGAACAACTAGAGAAAGCACGAAAAGGGCCCAGGGCATGCTGGCTTAACTTTAGGCTAAAGGACCATCATAGGTTTTAAGGACGATTCAAAATGATCCTGCCCCTTACAATAACCTGGTATATTGTAATAAAATCTTTGATTTTCCTTTGCCATAAGTCATGACAGCCCACTTTGATTCATAACCACTCTACCACTTAGCTATGCCCCAGTGCCCGATTTACTCCTAAGGATGACGAGGGGGTCTCGGGAATGCCATCTGGTCAGGACGATTCCTATCTGCTGAGATAAGCAGTAAGGGAGGGGGCATGGAAACTTCGAAGAATAAAAAGATTGTAGCTGAGAGCAGCAACTAAGAAACTGTTGTTCAAAGAAAAGGACTAGATAGAAACATTGAGGGAGATGATGAGGTCATGACACAATCAGCAGTGAGCAATTTAGACTCTGAACCGAGTGAAACTACTAGGTTAATAATTCACACACACTCTGGGCAGTTACAGTTCAGTTTCAGAGATGCCCAGGAAAATCGATTTTTCTCCCAGAGTTCGAATGCAAGTCCTTACTTCTGAGACCTAAAAATTAGGATTTGTGTCTTAAGATTAGACACAAGCTAATGACCAAAATCAAGTTCTATTGAAAACAGTGACTATCCAAGAAAAAAAAATTATTTAAGTAGAAATAAACACAAAAATATAAAAGATTAGTAATTTGGGGCACAGAATGGGAAAACAAAATAAAATCAGAAGCAAGAAAAAGCATGGCATAATAAAAAGTATTTTTGCACAAAGAGGCACCCCAGTTAAATAGAGCACTTAAGAGGAAACATTGCAGACGTGCTAATAATAAAAATAAAAACTGGAAAATATACAAGAAACTCTGGAGATGGGGGGAATAATAGACTAAGATTCCAAATTCCATCTATAAGTTTTTCAAGTGCAAATATGCTTTATACTTGTTTTCTAGTATTTGGACCAGAAAATACTATTGAAATTACACTGTAATTTCAGTATCTTTGTCACTCTTGGGCCTGGTAGAACCATATTATTAAAGTATGCAGTAAGTCAATGTTATCTGATCTATATACAGTGGGACCTCGAGATATGAGTTTAATTCCTTCTGTAACCTTGAGGCATAGGAAACTATGAGACGCTCGAGTCATGGTAAACTAGTGGGTCCTGTGCAGCTGGCCGATCCGCGTGATTACTCCTATCTCAAATGTTGCTCATATTTCAAAGCAAAAATCGCTTGCTCGACGGCTCATATCTCAAAAATCTCGTATGTTAGGGCACTCGTATCTCAAGTACCACTATACGCATACATACATACACACACACACACACACACACACACACACACACACATATGTAGATTTCAGTGCAGACTCTTTGTAAATGGAATGTTATATGATGATGAGTCTTAATACTTCATACTATCATTTTTTAAAGCTTTGATTAGTTCCCAAACTGTTTTCAGCTAATTCTTTTAAATTTCTGTGAAAGTAAGTTTAATTCCCTTTTGGACAGATTTTTTTTTTTTAATTTTAACTTAACCTAATATTACAGTGTCTATTTTTTTATACAATAGTAATCTATGGGACAGTATAAGGTAGTTTGTTCCTTCAACCTCTTTGTCCATGTCTACAGTACACAAGAGCAGATGAGATAGCCATTATTCAACATACAGGAGCAATTTATTGAACCCTACTTATGTGACAGACACTGTGTTATCTGCCGGGTAATAACACTGTAAAGTTATGCTCTGAAATGTTATTACTATCAATAAAAAAAAGCCTTTTTTTTCTTACATATTCTATCATGGCATAAAAAATGTGAAATGCCAGGACAAAAAGTACTTGATCAATAGGAGAGCAGAAATGAGCAAACTAGATCCTGGGGAAAAGGGTGACAAAGGAAAGCAGAGAGGACAAAAAAAATTCTCAAGAAGTTCTGAAAAGGAGAGTTGGCATTAACCAAACAAAAGAGAAAATTTAAGTGTGTACATGTGCCTATGTGTGTGATGGAATAGAAAATTAAAGCATGAACATTGTTGTTTTTTTGTTTTGTTTTGTTTTTAACATAAGGCTATTGAACATTTATTAATAGACTACAATATAGTATAAGCACAATTTTTATATGAACTGGGAAACCAAAAAGTTTGTCAAATCATTTACATGTGATATGCTCTTAATTATGATAGTCTGGAACTAAATCCTTCATGTCTCCAAAGGTATGCCTGTCTATGAATTAAATTCACCATCATAACATACTTGTGCATCATCTTATATTTGTAATACCCTCATCTAGCCATGCTAATATTTTCTCACAAGAAACTTCTAAACTATAACAAATAAAATATCCCTGTTCAGAACAGGGGTTCAGAAGAAGTCCTCCCAAGATGTGCCTCTGTGATCTGTGAATTATTTTGGGCTCACAAGAAATTTTTACCTCTTCCTTAAAGAATTTAAATGAGAGGCCTTGCCCATAATGAGTTATCAACAAAAATAACACTTTATGACCTATCTATAGGGCAGGGCAAATTTCTAATTACTGAACATCTGCTCTTCTTACCGTCCTGTGAATGACTTTCTTTTCTTATGTAGCCTCATGATGCCTTACCTCATCCTTAGCTCAGAATGTCCTATATAGATCATTTCCCTTTCGGGCTCTGAACTTCTCATGTATGAGGGGTTCTCTGACTCTTTCACAAATGTAGGGTTCCCACACATCCCTATGTAATTAAATTTAGTTATTTTTCCTTTTTTATCCGTGACAGAGAGATTTAATTATTACACCAGCCAAAAGAAGCTAAGAGGGCAGAGGAAATATTTTCCTCCTCTCACCAAAGGAAAATAAAATCAGAGTATGGGGATTTGATGAGATGGTGCTAAGTCTAGATTTCAAGGGAAAGAGCCAAAAAGCCAATTTCTGACCCTGAATCTCATTTGAAAATTAAAGCCTTGTCAATGTAGGTTATAAGCAGGGGTAAACCATGACCTACCAGAACTATCTGGATGGGAAGAAGTTGAGCAAAGGTGGCAAACACAGCAAGCTTTCTAAGAGAGGCAGAAATTGAGGCTAAAACATCTGTTCTGGGGAAAAGTAAAAAGCTCCAGTGGCTGGTACAGAACAAATACACCAAGAGTACAGAACAAAGTATCCACCTAAGCTTATGACCATTCAAATGAAAAGTGAGTTAGCTTGCATGGTCCAGGCTATACGAGAGTTGTGCTCAAGTAAATCAAGATTTAATGTTAGAATAAACCAGAGAAGAGGAAAAATGTAAATTTGATCACATTATTTTATTTTTTAATATATTTTATTGATTTTTTACAGAGAGGAAGGGAGAGAGAGGGTTAGAAACATCAATGAGAGAGAAACATCAATCCTCTGTCTCCTGCACACTCCCTCCTGGGGATGTGCTCACAACCAAAGTACGTGCCCTTGACCAGAATCGAACTTGGGACTTTTCAGTCCACAGTCTGAGGCTCCATCCACTGAGCCAAACCGGTTTCAGCTATTTTCTGATTTTATATCTGCTAAGGTTTTCATAACGTGTATGATATAGATCAGAATATTTAGGATGGCTTACAAACCTTCCAATATATAAGCCATGACTTTATATTCAGCCATATTTGTAGCCATTTCTACTACCCAACTAAGCTTATTTCATCTCTTCAAAGGAACCATGATCTCTTGTCTCTAAGCCTTTAAACATGTTGTGTGTTTTGAATTCAAAGACAAAAATGTTAAGATCTGACTTGGTCTAGCGATCACCACTCAGTAATTATGTAAGAGCTCTGTTCATAGATAATAGGCAAGAAGGTACATAGTGCTCATTCATTGAGATGCTATTTTCTCCCACTGTGGCACCAGGTGATCTGTGGTTACAAAACTACCTGCAGTCACTTCCTTCAACGAGATTTGTGGGAGTGGAGCCAGCTAATGTGACTCCCTGGTTGAGCATCAATCTATGAACCAGGAGGTCACAGTTCAATGCCTGATCAAGGCACATATCCGAGATGTGGGCTCAATCCTCAGTGTGGGGTGTGCAGACGGCAGCAGATCAACGATTCTCTCTCATTATTGATATTTCTATCCCTCTCCCTTTTAAAAAGAATACATTAAAAAAAAAGTTTGTGGGAGTAGAATGCCCAGCAAAAGATAGAAAATTACTGCAGAAGATTCAGTCAAAATGCAGAGAAGAAAAGCAAAATCATCATTACTAGCACATCAAAGTTACATCATCACACAGTGCCTTAAGGCTGAGTCAATGAATTGTTAATTATTCCATATAGGTATGAAGAGGCTAAACAGTGAGCTGGGATTAGTGCCTAAAACAAACAACAGCCATTGGCAAAGACATTAATTTAGGGTAACCTTTTT
>PVJN01025617.1:7548-29953 GCA_004026805.1 Lasiurus borealis | reverse complement strand
AAGGGGCGCTGCGCCCCTGCAGGGAACGTGTGGCTTGGAGAGGAAGAATTACAAGCCACAAACATGAGCCACAGCCCCCTGAAGCTGCTTGCCTTCCGGTGCCCTCTGGCTTTTCCATGCACACTTTTTGCCTCCCTCTGACCTGGCCTTCAAATCAATGCGCTTCCATGGACTCCAGGAAGAAAGGAGTGTAAAACATGCCCAGGTGCCACAAACCGACCAGCATGCACTCCTCAACCCGCCCGGGCTCTGACCAGCCAGGCCAGGCCAGCTGTGCGCTCACCTCCGATTTCTCCAGCCTGTTCTGAGCTTCGATCTGGGCCACGATTTCATTCATGTTTGTTTCCAACACCATCCCTCCCATCACCACCTCCTGTAGGATGTAGTGCACCTAGAGGGCGAGCAGAAAGGAGAAGGGTCAGCACTCGGGGCAGTTAGCGTGGGAGCCTCACAGGCACTCCTTAGCAGCTCCCGAACAGACACCGAAGCCCCTGAGCCATCCACCTCCCAAGGGAGGCCACCGGGGCTTCCTCGGGCTCAGACATCACACACGAATCTCCCAGGAGCAGGGGTAGAGGTGCCTGCTCACACTCAAGGCAGGGAGGTGTGCTGAGAGCATGGGCTCTGAGGTCGGGCAGACGCTGGTTAAATTCTGCTCTGCTATTAGCTTGTGAACTTGGGCACGCTATCCTTTCTTTTTTCTTTTTTAAGATATATTTTATTGATTTCTACAGGGAGGAAGGGAGAGGGATAGAGTTAGAAATATCAATGAGAGAAAAACATCAATCAGCTGCAACACTGATAGAGCCCGCAACCCAGATATATGCCCTTGACCAGAATCGGGACCCTTCAGTTCACAGGCCGACGCTCTGAGCCAAACCAGTCAGGGCCACACTATCCTTTCAATGCTTCTGGGATAGTGGCGAAGACTGAACAGGATAACCTGGTGCCAGCACACAGTGGAGCCTAAATAAACAATGACGGCGTTTATTACATCATCATCACTCATCGACATCCATCGGTAGATGAGTGATAAACAAAATGTGGCATATTCAGAAAATGGACTGTAATTCAGCCTTAAAAAGGAAGAAAATTCTCACACCTACTACAACATGGATGAACCTTAAAGACACGATGCTAAGTGAAATAAGCCAGATACCAAAACACAAACAGGGTATGATTCCATTTGTATGAGGCACCTAGTGGTCAAAACCATGGAGGCAGAAGTAGAAGGTGGCTGCCAGGGGCTGGGGGCCGGAGGGGAGGGGGGTTGCTGTTTGATGGGCAGAGTTTCTGTTGTGCAGGATGAAGAGAGTTCTGAGATGGATGTGCAAAAAGGCGAATGCCCCCAATGCAGCTGAGCTGCACTTGGAAATGAAGACAGTAAACTGCACGTTGTGTAAATGTCGCCACAATGAAAAGTAACAGGTACTACTATCCTCCTAGCAGTAATGTTCGTTTAGCGCACCCGTCTTCACGGGGGAAGCAGCACCTGGAGAACCTCCACTACCTGCTGAGCACTGTATATGCAACTTATTTTAATTTCCCAACATCCACCAAGGCAGGAAATGCAATCTTCGTTGTACAGATGAGAAAACGGACACATGGAACAGCCAGGGAACCTCCCAGTGTCACGTGTATTCACAGCAGAACTGAGCCAGCGCTCCTGGCTGCAGAGCTCACGTTTCTACCCTCCCCACCACACTTCCTCGAAATCCCAAATGCCTTCCACTCTGCTCATCCCCACCCCCTCGTCACATGGAGTCGCTTAAGACTTGCCTTTGGTGTGCCAAGGACCTTTAGGACTTCTTCCACGCTCTCATCCCAAGGCCCGAACAGTGCCCGGGCAGAGCAGGCGCACGGGATGAGGGACAGGCCTTTCTAAGTCTGAGCGGAGTATTCCTTGTGCTTAGAAGATGGGGGTGGCAGTGTGGTGGGGAGGCTTCATGGAGAAGGTAGGGAAGCCCAAATACAGGACCAGCCATTAGCTGAGACAACGGCAGTTAAGACTTCTGATTTGAACACTGCACCATGAACTCGTACCTTTTAAATGCTATTCAAAATGTATCAGTGCAAAGTGAATAAGTAAAAATGCAAACTCCATTTTCAACAACATCAGAAAGAAGTCCAGGCCCCCCAAAATCTGCCAGGAGCAGGGAGCTCAATGCAAGGGCTCCTCTCCTTCAGAGCATGAAGGATGCCACGGGGAGAGAACACAGGCTGCGAAGCTCAGAAAAACGGCACAAACCCACTTCCTGGAGGTAAAGGGCACACCCTCTGGGAGCAAACAGATTCCTTGTTTTTGGGCCGCGCTTCCTTGGAGCTGGCGCTGAGGTAAATGAGGAACCACACGTACCAGCTCTGCTTGCTTCCCAGAGCTGGTCTCCCGGCTGCAGAGAGGGCAGGCCGTGCGCTGTGGGCAACTCACGTGCCTGCCTCTGTTGCCGGAGAGAATACAGGTAAGTGGACTCACCCAGAATCCCACACCGGGAAGCTGCCGCGAGCCGGGAACACAGACTTGACACCTCCCCAGCCAAGCATTCTGCAAACAGCCGCCCCCTGAAAAACTCACCTACTTAAAGATGAATCGTACAAAAGGATTTCTATAAAGACGTCACAAGAAATACTTACGAAAGAAACAAGAAAGCAAAAAGGCAGGCAATGCTACACCATGGGAAAACGCTGCCGCGGGGCAGATTAAATTGTCCTAAAATATTTTGTAAAATTAAAAAAAGAAAACGCTGAAGTAGAGCTCAAAGCAGAGATGCAAGCGAGAGCTTATGGGAGAAGAAGACGCCTACCAGCACAGCTCAGGAAAACGTGCAGAAGTGAAGGGGGAGCTGCGAGGACAGGCAGGAGAGAGGCTGCTAACACAGTAAGGAGCGGAAAGGAGAGCAATGAAGAATAGCAAGTAAACGGAAACAGACCAACAAAAAACAGTTAAAAGGAACAGAGAGAAAATGAGTTACCGGAGCAGCGAAGGAGACGCAATACCTGCCCCAAACTAAAATAGAACGGGACAAATATATGGCAACTTGCTCATAACGATCCCATAAATGTACAGCGACTTGTTCATAAAGATTCCATACAGACAGACCTGAAGGAGTGGCTGGGACACCAGAGGAGCCGCATGCTGAAAGGACACCGTGGGTCCCAGGGAAAAGTGACCCTCCACAGGCAGCGCCAGACAGACCTTGTGGGCAAGGCGACTGGATTCCCGCAACCGGCAAGAGATCACACCACTCAGAGGGGCACTATCTGCCCTGGCTGGGTGCCTTAGTCGGTTGGAGCATCATCCCACACACCAAAAGGCTGTGGGTTCGAATACCGGTCAGGGCACGTATAAGAGGCAAGTGATAAGACATTTATCTCTCACATCGGTGTTTCTCTCTCTCTCTCTTTCTATTTTTTTGTCTCTCTCTCTCTCAATCAATCAGTCAATAAACATATCCTCGGTGAGGATAAAAAAAGGAAGGGACAAATCTTGAAAATTTCCACAGTAAAATTCTAGCAGAAGAAGGAGCAATACCTACAAAAATGCCCAAGGAGAAGACGTATGACCAGAACATCTTATACTGCCCTCATCATCAACCAAGAGTAATACAGCGGGAACCACTGCTCCCACAGTCTTTCTGGAGGGATCTTCAGGATGCACTCTGGAAGCCGAAGGGTGACTGGGAAATGGACGGCAGAAGGATGGTGGTGAACACTGAGTCCGAATCCTGGTAGGACTAAGACTAAAGGGGAGAGTGCCCTAACCAGTTTGGCTCAGTGGATAGAGCATCAGCCTGTGGACTCAAGGGTCCCAGGTTCAATTCCAGTCAAGCACATGTACCTTGGTTGTGGGCACATACCCAGGGGGGGTATGCAGGAGGCAGCTGATCAATGTTTCTCTCTTATCGATGTTTTTAACTCTCTATCTCTCTCCCTTCCTCTCTGTAAAAAATCAATAAAATATATATTTTTAAAAAAAGTAAAGGGGAGAGTGGTGACAGAACGTCAATGCTGGGCCCTGACGTGACTCCAACATTAGGAAGACACAGGGGGAACAGGAGGGCAGCAGATAAACAATAACGATTCCCCATCCTCAATGGCTGAGAGCTGATGGACAGCACTTAAAACCGACAACCCACGTTACAGAGAAACGGGCATTATGACTTTTAGGATTCCCCCCGTGTCCAAGCCCACAATCATTTGCTATGAACAATATTTTCAGAGCCACCAAACTTTTGACTTAGGGCCAACAAGACATTTGTGGCTGATGACTTCTATGCCATTTTTCTTGCATAACATTCACCCGTAATGCATCCCCTGCAATTTCCAGCTTCCCTGAAGAGGGAGCATTCAGACTCCAGTGAAGCAGTCAGTACAGAACCCGTGGAGGTTTTTTGCCCACCTCACCCCCTTCATCTTCATAGTTCCTTGTCCAAATCTAATTCAATGTCATTTTTTAATTTTTTAAAAATATATTTTTATTGATTTCAGAGAGCAAGGGAGAGGGGAGAAAGAGAAAGAAACATCAATGATGAAAGAGAATCATTAATTGGCTGCCTTCTGCATGCCCCCTATTGGGTATCGAGCCTCCAACCTGGGCACGTGCCCTTGGCCGGAATCGAACCTGAGATCCTTCAGTCCACAGGCTGATGCTCTATCCACTGAGCCAAACCAGCTAGGGCTCATTCAACGTCATTTCCTTTTCCAGGGAACTGACCTTTCCAGAGCACTCACCTTTGTTTTCATAGGGCAGATTCTTGTTTCTCATGCATGGCTTACCTGTCTATTATTAAGTAAATTACATGATTACAATAGCAGTATAAGTGGCATCACAGGTCTGAACATGTCACACTGACCTTGGGTGGACACAGTCTCTCGTTGGCTAAATAAGCAAGGTCAAGCCACTAGGGAACAGCTGCCCAGCGGCCTGTGTCCACCTGACAACTCTGGGGAGACCTCTTCCACTGAACATGGGTGTTGTTCTCTGAGGGGCAATTAAGGGAACTTGCGAAAGTCAGAGGTAGCCGAAACCGGTTTGGCTCAGTGGATAGAACGTCAGCCTGGGGACTGAAGGGTCCCAGGTTCGATTCTGGTCAAAGGCATGTATCTTGGTTGCGGGCACATCCCCAGTAGGGGGCGTGCAGGAGGCAGCTAATCGATGTCTCTCTCTCATAGATGTTTCTAACTCTCTATCCTTCTCCCTTCTTCTTTGTAAAAAATCAATAAAATATACAGTGGTACCTCGAGATACAAGTTTAATTCGCTCCGTAACCTTGAGGTGTGGGAAACTATGAGACACTTGAGTCGAGGTAAATTGGTGGGTCGTGTGCAGCCGGCCGATCCGAGCGATTACTCCTATCTCAAAAATGTTGCTTGTATTTCAAAGCAAAAATAGCTCACTCAATGGCTCGTATCTCAAAAATCTCGTATGTTAGGGCACTCGTATCTCGAGGTACCACTGTATTTAAAAAAAGAAAAGAAAGAAAGAAAGTCAGAGGCTGCCAAGCACAGGTATGGGGAGAAGGTAGTCAAGAGTCGATACTAAACTGTGTTTCTAACAAACTGGGGAATCAGTCAAATCACAAAGCCTGGTTCTGTCCAATGACCACTGTGGACTGATGAAGTTATCTTGAGGTCAAGAGAAACGTGGGTCAACACCTCAGAGGGCCCCAAGAGTTAAAGGACCAACATGACAAAGGGGGGAAAGGGAAATCTGAAATCTGAGTCGTGAAGGTGGTAATAAAAACCCACAAGTAGCCCTGGCTGGTGTGGCTCATTAGATAGTGTTGGTCTGTGGACCAAAGGGTTCTAGGTTCAATTCGGGTCAAGGGCACGTACGTTGGTTGCAGGCTCCTCCTTGTGCAGGAGGCAAACAATCAATGTGTGTCTCTTACATCAGTGTTTCTCTCTTTCTCTCTCTCTTCCCCTCTCCCTAAAAATCATTGAGACAACATCCTCAGGCGAAGATTGAAAAACAACAACAAAACCACAGAAGTAGAAGAAAGCAGAAAGGTAAAGGTACTCAAGAGCCCTAACCCCAGCCTCATAGTGGGCAATGAACAAATATGAACTGCCAATTAATAACAATTCACAACATCCTGCTATTTCAGCAACCACCTAAAACAATGACACCAGCAAAATTCATTCAGAAGTGTTTGTTCAGAGAATAAGAGTGCCACTGGTTCCTTAGTTCTTGGCAAATGCACTGGCAATTTGATCCAGGAATAATCACAACCAGGAAGAGTTTCATCTGAACATAAAGATTACGATAACCCCAATAAATCACAGGTTATCTTGATGGAAGGGGAAAGCAACAGGGAAAATACTCTTTTTAAAAAAAATCCTCACCTGAAGATATTTTCCCATTGATTTTTAGAGAAGGAAGAGAGGAGAAACAGAGAGAAATAAAGATATAAGAGAAACACATCAATTGGCTCCTTCTTACACACACCCTGATCAGGGACAGGGCCCGGGCCTGGGAGGAGCTTGCAACTGAGGTGCGTGCACTTGATCGAAATCAAACCTGGGACCCTTCAGTCTACAGGCCGACGCTCTATCCACTGAACAAAACCAGCTAGCACCAGAGAAAAAACTCTTGGTGATGAAGCTGAAATCTCAACACGTAAAATGCTGGATGGGAACATGTTTTTATAAGACCAAAATACAGAAATGTATAGCCAATATATTAGTGACTGAGAGTTGTAGTTTAAAATTCTGTCCTATTAAAAACTTTCTTAAAACAGTAAAAAAGTAGGGATGACTGCCAGTCAAAATGTCTACCCTCTGAAGGCCCCTAACGCACTACCAAGCCTCTATTCCATCCTCCCCACACGCCCGGACATCTGTCCTCCGTGTTTCTTTTCCAGGAAGCTGTCCCATCGGTCCTCCTGCCCCCTCCCCCTCCCCCCCACAGGTATCTGCTTCTATCGGCTCCACTGGGCACCCAGTCTGGCTCCACTCCTGTGTTCTGCCAATAGAGGGAACTGTTTGAGGCCTCCCCCACCTCTTCCCCTGGAGGTACTCTGAATGTCCTGACCAAGATGGAGACCTAGCCTAGCCGGTGTGGCTCAGTGGATAGATTCGGCCTGCGGCCTGAACGGTCCTGGGTTCAATGTTGGTCAAGGGTCGTGGGCTTGATCTCCAGGAGGGGGTGTGCAGGAGGCAGCCGATCCATGAATCTCTCTCATCATTGATGTTTCTCTCTCTCTCCCCCTCTCCCTTCCTCTCTGAAATCAATAAAAATGTATTTTTTTTTAAGACAATGGAGACCTAGGAGTTTGGGCCCTGGACTCTACTGTACCAAGAGGGGAAAGGGGGGAAATCCCATGAGTGCCGAGGAGGCGACAGTGCCCAGGCCCAGCTCTGAGACTGTGCAGGGTGTGACGCTCCTATTGTGAGGAGCTCGAATCGGAGGCTCTGTGCCAAGCAAGGCCCAGCCTGCAGTCCCCTGTGAGCTGCACAGAGAGGAACAGCCATGCTGAGAGCAGTAAGGAGCTCCGTGACCGGCTCACCTGCTACGCTTCCTGACGCAGGGAGCGCTCCTGCACCCTGGGCGAGGGCTGGCAGGACAGCCGACGCTGCCGACGCTGCCGCCAGTGCCAGTCCTCACCCTCCCTACCTGCTACCACTGGTCTCGGGGATCCTGCTAAGCAGGTCTGCAAAAATCAGAGACAGTCTTCCAGGATCCGAGGTGCTGAGCCCCCAACGTTTGGGCCAAGCAAATGCAGAAAGGCCGAGAATAGGCCAAGAGGGTCGCCCCCGCTCTGACATGGCTGTGCCGTCTGCATTTCCATCGGGTCTTCAGTCCAGGGCACTGCCATTGGCCCGTCTCTTTTCTCCTCGACCTTGACTTTCTCTGCGAGCAGGTCCTCTGCACATTCACCGCTGGGTCCCCGGTGCTTGGTAACAGCAGAACTTCACACACACTGGCCAACGGGTGAAAGAGGCTCATGTGGTTCAGAAAGACCCGGTTTTGAGGAGACAGGCCTTCTGAGTGGGCCTGGCTTTCTCCCCGTCCCTGAGTTTAATAAAAACCCTACCTGTGTGGCTCTTACTGCCACCTACACAGCTCAGAGAAACGCGCGCTCCTGCCTGCACAGGCTTAACCTCCACAGAGAAAGGGGGTCAGGACGAGCTTGCTAGTTTCGTGTCAGGATGGACAGAAGGAAAGACAAGTGCCACCTCATGGACAGAGGCACTCCATAGGGACACAGCTCTGGGACTGCTGGGGATGGAGAGGAGGCAGTGTCAACAATCCCACCCGAGGACCGAGAACTGCAGGGTCTTCAAGAGCTCCATCCTTTATGTTTCTCACTGAAATAAAAAACGTTCTGAGTCCAGAAAATAAACAAAACAAAACAAAAAAGATCAGAGTCCAATCCCAGGTCAACAGCGACTATCAGCAGGAGCGACTCTTTTCCGCTAGTGAAAACAGCTCCAAACCTTAAGCTGGCCATGTCCTAAGAGTTTGTTTCTTTAATAAACTTCAGTATTAAACATACAACGTATTTTTCTATGGATATAAGAGCTGATTCAAGTCCACAATGCCACCGAGAACGCGGTACCAGAGCACCCTGCAGCTGCAGGTAAGTCCCGCGAACAGCACAGTTTCTACAGTGAAATGCGGTCCTCTGCGAGGCTGGCCGGAACCCACCGACCGAACTCCACGGGCAGAGGGCAGGCAAGATCTTGCGAGACACCAGTGGCACGTTAACACAACCCAGCGCGGTCACCCCCACAGAAACCTCTAGACTAGATCCACCCCTCCCAGGGTGTTTTTCATTAGAGGACAAAAGCCCTTTTTACCACAAACAAGGTTTACAGCGCCGATGCAGGCTCACCGATCTTTCTTAAAGCTGTGTCACTGCACTGAAGACAATAAGACGAATACAAACCAGAGAGCATAAGCACAGTGCTTGTACTGAAATGTGAGGATGCCAATACTGCAAGACTCAAGTTTTAAAAAGGAAGTGGTAATCACTAATAAAATATCTAGTCTAGCCCTAGCCAGTTTGGCTCAGTGGATAGAGCACGAGCCTGTGGACCAAAGGGTTCCAGTCAAGGGCATGTAGCTGAGGACCTGGTCAGAGCGAGTGCAGAAGGCAACCAATCAATGTGTTTCTCTCACATCAGTATTTCTGTCTTTTCCTCTTTCTGAAAATCAATGGGGAAATATCCTCAGGTGAGGATTAAGAAATAAATAAATATCTAGTCTACCACTATAAACAGCTAAGTGTGGTAAGGTTTTCCTACCCCTTAGCGCCTTAATTCCTAGGAAAGGGCTCCCGAGAGTAAGGAGAGGAAATCCTGGGCAGCTGGGGTCCGTATCACCTCTAGGCCCTGCGGAGGGGGCGGTGGTTTGCAATAAGCCAAGAAAGAGGGCGGGGGACACTTTAAGAGGACTGAACAGTGACGGGGAAGAGGAAATTATTTGACTCATCTTGGTCCAGAGTCAATCTCCAGTTCCCAAAGTATCCATTCCAGAAAAAAAATGGAAGAGGAAGAAGGCATAAAAACACCCTCCAGAAACCTGGCACATAGCCTTCTCTCTTACCCCCACTTTCGTTCCAAAGTCCAATGTTTTATCAGCGTTTTAAGACATACTAAGGACTGCCTGTCCCTATGGCTCACCCTTTATCTCACCTTATTATCTCACGTGTCCACAAATGAAAACATGGTCATTACATTCAACCGCTGTGGGCTGAGTGTCTTTTTTTTTAAACATTTAAAAAATATTTTTATTGAAATTTTATGGAGAGAAAGGGAGAGGGATACAGAGAAACATCAGTGAAAGAGAACCATCAATCAATTGCCTCCTGCACACCTCCTACTGGGGATGTGCCCGCAACCAAGGTACATGCTCTTGACTGGAACCGAACCTGGGACCCTTCAGTCCACAGGCTGACGCTCTATCCACTGAGCTAAACCAGTTAGGGCTGGGCTGAGTGTCTTTGCAGGTCCATCTGCAATGAGCAAAACGGAGCACATGGACCAGCGCCGGCACACCCAGGAGAGGACACCAATGGGACCAATAACACATCCATTCACCGTTGAATGACTGGAAGGAAAACCTTCAAGTATACTACGCACTCCCGGGCCTTCTAAATCAGAACATTCTGACTGTAACTTAGCCTCTCCTTTGCCCCTATTGCTAACTGCGACCAGTGAACTTACTCCATGCTGAGATGCCCTCGGGAACTCGAGCACGCAGCGCTGTCTGGCCCCCGCCAGTTCTGCTTAAAGCGAAGAAAGCAACCTGCTTTGTCAAGTTCCATTTGTTTCTCTTTTGCTTGCTGTTAGTGTCTCCTGCACCACTTTCATGAGCTTCCGTGGCCTTCAGACTGGGCATTTCCACCATTTTCTCCAGAAGTCTTCTCGCCATGACATTCTGTAAGATTCAGTCCTACCTCCTTATTTTCTTTCTTCTCTTTCACTCATGTCATCATTCATTCTTTCAATGAACAAGTGAGTCTAGTAAAACCTCATCTTACATAAGATCAAGTCCTAAGTCACCTACTAAGAGGAAAGAAGACGCAGCCAAGAATCCCTTACATCACCTCTGCTTCCGACCCAGCCATTTTCCTTCACCAATGACAAGGACTCCTTTTCCTTTCCAGATGAGCACTAGATGAAGTGGCCTATTTAGGGATCACAAGGATTGAAAGTCTGAATTGCATCTTCAAGCACTAACATCACTCCAGGCACCGTGTCATGCTTATGACAGGCAAGTGACAGGCATGCGAGGGCAGAGGCAAAGAAGAGCCAATTCAAACCTCCCGTCCCACTCCAGGCCCACTCTGAGCGAGCAGAATTGTGGGCAGAACCATTCTGTATTTAGAGTTTTTATTCTTTCTTTTTGCCGAATGGCTGGAGCTGACTCTGTATAAGCTAAGTCTGCACATGTGAGCCCACTGGACCCGCCAGACATAAGATCGTGTATCAAGGTCAAGGCTCTTGCTCGTTTTCACCGAGAAAATATGACCTGCAGCGAAGTGTACTGTCAGGTGTGCCCCCACCCCCGATGGTCAGGGCTGTAAGGAAGAAGTGAGGACAGCATGTGGACCTTGTCCTCCCAGGCTTAGAATAACTACGAAACATAAAATACCTGTAATAAAAGGAAGACTGTGATAAGTGCCATGACCAAGGACAAACGCTATAAACGTTCAGAGAAGGGTGGGGCTTAAACAAGTGGTAAACAGAGGAGAGAATGACAAATCTCCCAGCACTCATTAACGATTCTTTGGGCCCTGGTAATAATAATTCTCCAATAAGAGGATCACTTACTTCTCAGCTTTGCATAAATATAGCTGACTGCAGCAAAATGTACGCATTGCATACTATTCCTTCCTTAAAAAATAAGGAACAAATTCCTATTAGGAGTCAGAGTTCTCTGTGAAGCCACTTCCCTGCCACTTACTAGTGCCCGGATCTAAACTTCAGTTTCCTCATCTGTAAAATGGGGAGAACTAGAGTCCTTACTGATGCCTATTCCAAAACTAAAACAAGATGATGTAGCCGTTATGTAGATACTTAAGCAGTTAATGACTACTAGTTGAGGGAGAAATTACAATCAGTCTTCTTGACCAACCTCCTTCCCAAAGCAGGGACTGATTCTTGGCTCCAGAGACAGACAAACCCTTCACCTAGTGCAGAGAGCTCAGCTGCTCCCCAGCTGCCTGGTCTACTGAGCAGCAGCAGGAACTGCCAGGAAGTTCTTTACTGAGCCGCCATGTGCATGGAGCCATGTCCATCCCGGGCCTACACTGTGCCCCCTGGTAGCAAAGAGTAAGTCCCTGCCCAGCACTTTGAGATTCTACACCCTGGGAGTATTTGTTGTTGTTTTAAATCCTCAGCCAAAGGTATATTTTCCATTGATTATTAGAGTGTAAGGGAAAAGGGGAGGAGGGAGAGAGAAAGAAAGAGAAAGAGAAACATCGAATGGTTGGTTCCCTCTTACATGAGCCACTACCAGGGCTGGGGAACCTGTAACGGAGGTATGTGCCCTTGGCGGGGAATCGAACCCATGACCCTTCAGTCCTTGGGCCAATGCTCTAACTACTAGGCAAACGAGCCAGGGCATACACTCTGGAATTCTATCACTTTTCCTAATTTGACCAAATGGCAGAACGGCAGTTAAGTGAAGCATTAAAATCCCTTGGCCACCATCAAGAAAAGTTATCACCCGGCGAGCATATTTCAGTGGTTGAGCATCGACCTATGAACCAGGAGGTCACAGTTTGATTCCCAGTCAAGGTACATGCTGGGTTGTAGGCTTGATCCTCAATGTAGGGGCATGCAGGAGGCAGCTAGATGACCCATGATTCTCATCATTGATGTTTCTCTCTCTCCCCCCAACTCCCTTCCTCTCTGAGATGATTGCCATGCCAGGCTTCCTGTTCCTTCTAAAGCGCTGTTCCTGGAACGGCCCTGGGCCCCACCCCGCCCTCACTGGCCCTTTACGGGGAATCGAAACCTTACAAAGCTGTAACCTCCCTGCAGACAAGATCTAAAAGAGCTCGGTGCTGCTGAAGCACGAAGTGGAAGGGCGGGAATGGCAAGTGGTGAGTGAGACAGGCAAGTGGGAAGGTCTGCAGGTGAAGGGGCCTTCGCTCCATCCTCGTAGCGGCCCCACCTCTTGGTGTACATTCCCGGGAATGCACCTGCATCACACACATCCCTCAACTCGGTCATTCGGCATTCAGAGGCTTTTGAGGCCGGCAGGCGGAGGCGGGAGGCATGTCCTCCTCCATCAGAACAGCTGCTGTAGGGGGCACAGAGCCCAGAACAGCTCAAACAAGAGGGTGAGAGACGCAAAAGCCCTTTAACTCTGTCATCAAGCAGGTGTGAGGATGGAGTGAAGGGAGAATTTCGAGGGAGAACGGCAGGAAAAAAGTAAAAATAAAGGCAAAAGCCACCCATTTACTGAGCTAAGCAATCATTAACTGCAGTCCTCAAAACCACCAGTAGTGGATGTTAATGTTTTTCATCACAGCTAAGACGGCACTGCCTATAAATCACACCAGTGCTGTATGTACTACCAAAAAAGAAAAACATTGTCAATCAAACTGTAAATGCCATGGCTGTAAGATAAATCTGACATGTTAAAATCATAATTATTAGAAAAAAGGGAGACTAAATTGATAAAATATGGTATCATTCCTATTTTACAATGAAAGAAACTGAGGCACAAAGCAGTCTTTAAGAGGGCTGCCTAAGTCACACGATTAGAACCCTGAAATTAGGGAGCATGAACAGGTCATCGGCCTGAAAGTTAGGGTCTAAGTAGAGTATTGGGTGTTTAAATAGGCACATCTGACATTATATCTGAAAAGTACTATGAAAAAAAATTTTTAAATATATTTTCTTGATTTTTTACAGAGAGAAAGGGAGAGGCTAGGGAGTTGGAAATACCGATGAGAGAGAAACATCGATCAGCTGCCTGCTGCACACCCCCCACCGGGTATGTGCCCGTAACCAAGGTACATGCCCTTGACCGGATAGAATCTGGGACCTGAGTCCCCAGGCGGATGCTCAAACCGGTTAGGGCAGTACTATGAAAATTTTTTAAAAATTTGGACAATCAACCAATCATATCTGAGTGCCCTGTACTGTTCCGATAACCAACAAAGCATTTTTTTTAAATATATTTTATTGATTTTTCACAGAGAGGAAGGGAGAGGGATAGAAAGTCAGAAACATCGATGAGAGAGAGAGACATAGATCAGCCACCTCCTTCACGCCCCCTACTGGAGCTGTGCCCGCAAGCAAGGTACATGCCCCCGACCGGAATCGAACCTGGGACCTTTCAGTCCGCAGGCCTATACTCTATCCACTGAGCCAAACCGGTCTTGGCAACAAAGTATTTTTAAAGTATATGTTTACTGATTTCAGAAAGAGACAGAAACATCAATGAGAGATAATCACTGATCAGTTGCTTCCTGCACGACCCCTTCTGGGGATTGAACCCACAACTTGGGCATGACAGGAATCGAACCCGGAACCCCTCAGTTCGCAGGCTGACGCTCTATCCACTGAACCAAACGCAGGGCCAAAGTATTACATCTGGACACTATTCCAGGAGTTTACAATATACTGGGAACAATTAGGATGAAAACCTTGAGCGCACAAGCAGGAAACAAACTGGCTGGAGAACGACCACCCGGGAGCTCAGGGACTTCACGGAAAGTGCAACTTGAGCTGGGCCCTGAAGTCTGGAAAGCAGGGGGTCAGTGCAGGTCAGGGAGAGCCTGAGGGCTCCTAGGGCCTACAATCCAGAGATCCTTGGACGCCAGCGGGGGGGATGGAAAAGAAAAGAAAAGGAGAACGTTTCCTCTGGGAGATCAGACCCGGTGAGGGAGCTGGGCAAAGACCGGCGAGAGCTGAAGAGCTGACATGTCATTCCCTGCTTCGGGTACAGTGAGTTTAAACGGAACAGAAAAGGGAGAGGTGGCTGAAGCAGACACTGAAGGAAGAGCCAATGCCATTGGTGACCACTTGGAAGCAGAAAGGAAAGGAGGCATCACTGGGATTTGATGCCTTCAGGAAAGACGGCTACCACTAACAGAACTAGGAAAGGTGAGAAGAGAAGATGCTGGGTGGGTGGGGAGGCAGGAAAAAAGGCGGATTCGGAGGGGAAACTGGTTTGGTGCACGCTGACCTGGAAGTGGGGCAGGTCCTGCACAGCCCCGCAAGCACACGCCCCGCCTGGGTCCGCGTGAGGTCCAGATGTGTCCCATGTGGGTCGCTGTGAGGAGTGCCCGGGGGATGCAGAGAGCAGCAGGGTCCAGGGACAGAGCACGGGGACGTGCCCGCTGTGGGCAGGAAGAGGAGAGCCCAGGGGTCAGGGCCCATCAGGGGGGGATCTTCCACTCCTTCCCTGAGGGGTCCACAACCAACATTAAACCTGATGCCTATGGATCAATGCAGGTGCACGGATTCTGAGACTCTAAAGGGGTGCACTTGTACAGTGATTGGCGAGCGGGTGGGTGGGGGCAGCGACCTAGGAAATGCTCAGCTCCAGGCTGTGATAGGATGACTGCCATTAGTGCTACCAGCAGTTAAGCCAACGGAGAGGGGCCTAGGCGTCCCTCTGCCATAAGCTGTTTTGGGGTGCAGAGCTGGCTGACTTCATAAACTTCTCTACAGAATGTTAGCTCGAGGTCATAGGCAGATAAGGTCACGGAGACTCATAGATGACAGAGATATAAAAGTAGTGTTTTCCTCAAGCTAACAGATCCATCTGCTTCCAGACTCATAAACGTATCCCGTGGCCAACGGAGCCATTGCCATCGCTGTGCACACACCCCACAGCCCTCTCCACTGGGGCTCTGGGAGTTAACGCAGCTCCGAGCCCAGGGTGAACGCAGAATGTGCACACAGTGTATCAGTTCATCGGCCTTCTAGCTCAGACTTTGCCTCGTGCAGCAGATTAAACTGTGTGCAGGCTTTGTCTCGCGCAGCAGATTAAACTGTGTGCAGGCTTTGCCTCGCGCAGCAGATTAAACTGTGTGCGGTGCTCGGCAATAAGCTGGGAGAGGGCTTCCTGTGCTGCCAGTGCACGGGCCTGAAGGACCAGTGATGACCACACCGCGTGTGCACAAGGCGCATTTCTGAGAGGGAGTTCCCACGCGTACCAAGCCTCCTCCCCAGCGGCAGGGGCGGATTCCTCCTGTAACAAGGACGGATCCAATCACTTTCCCCACCCCTTCCTGACCCCCTGTTCCTTCCCCCCTTTCTCACTCCCATTCAGCCATACTAGCTCAAGGTCTCTGCACTTCCTCTATCCACCCGGATGTTCTTCTCCGGAGAGCCACACACCTCTCACTCTCTTACTTCCTTCAGGTGTATGCTCAAATGCCATCTTCTCAGAGATGCCCTCCCCGACCATCCCATATAAAATATCAAGGGTAGCTACCCACTCCTTCGCCTGCTTTATTTTCTCCTCTGCATTCATCATGACACAGCATTTATCCCCCACCCCCAACAGACAAGATTCATGAAGACAGGATGTTTTATTATCTATCTATTTCCCTGGCTCCGGAATAGGGGATGGGTAAATGAATTTAACAAGGAGTAACTAGTATGTGCCAACTTCTGGAAAAGCTTTGGTGAACAAGACAGTCTGATCCTGGCCCTGGACAGTTGGCTCCGCTGGTTGGAGCATCAGCTCATGCACTGAAAGGTCACAGGTTCAATACCCTGTCAGAGCACATACCTAGCTTATGGGTACAATTCCTGGTTGGGGCACATATGGAGGGCATGGCAGCCAATTGATGTTTCTCTCCTTCTCCTTCTCAAATCAATAAAAACATGTCTTGGGTGAGGATTAAAAACAACAACACCTGAGCAGTTTTTTTACCTTTATAATATCTGGGGGGTTAGGAGGAAGGATAAGTAAACCAAAGAAAGAAATATTTAGGTAATGCTCACACCCACCA
Source organism: Lasiurus borealis (assembly GCA_004026805.1). Classification (NCBI taxonomy): domain Eukaryota; kingdom Metazoa; phylum Chordata; class Mammalia; order Chiroptera; family Vespertilionidae; genus Lasiurus; species Lasiurus borealis. Next base: position 13,523 of record PVJN01025617.1, on the reverse strand, counting down.
CAGAAGCTAGGTGCTTCCATGACTGCCTGTCACACCCAGTTCCTAAGTGGCAGAGCCAAGACCCAGCGCAGCCAGGCCGGCTCTGGAGTGTCTGCTCTAATCAGGCAAATAAGCCAAACAGCCCACTGTTAAATGCAACAGCACCAGTGGCTGAGGGTGCTGGAGGGAGGGCATAATGAGACAAGTCTGGTGTTTCAGGTTATGGGCAGGGAGAGTAATGTCGAGAAAGGTTTTCTGGAAACCAACTTCCTTGAAGAGTGAGTCAGAATTATCAGTCTGGAGAGGCAAGGGCTGGAGATTCAGTTTTATTTTATTTTTAAATATTTTTATTGATTTCAGAGAGGAAGGGAGAGAAACATCAATGATGAGAGAGAATCACTGATCGGCTGCCTCCTGCACTCCCACAGTAGGGATGGAGCCTGAAACCTGGGCATGTGTTCTGACTGGGAATTGATCTCATGACCTCTTGGTTCACAGGTTGATGCTCAACCTCTCAGCCAGGCTGGAGATTCAGTTTTAAAAGTGAATTGGGTAGAAATTTAGGATTCACCAGCAGACAAACCACTGAAGTCATGATATTATATGAGATTTCCTAAGAGAAAGTATAAAAAAGAAAGAGAAGAGTGACCATTTAAGAGGAAAGAAAAGGCCAGATGGAACAGCCAGATAGATAAAATACCAGGTACATGTGTATCACAGAAATTAGGAACAAAGAACACTTTAAGAATGAGGACGTGCCTTGGCTGGTGTGGCTCAGTTGGCTGAGTGTCGTCCCGTGCACCCAAAGGTCTCTGGTTCTAGACTCAGGCAGGGCACATGCCCAGGTTGCAGGTTCGGTTCCCAGTCGGGGTGTGTATGGAAAGCAGCCGATTTGATGTCTCTCTCTCACATCAAAGTTTCTCTCTTTCACCTTCTCCCTTCCTGTCTCTAAAATGAATACAAACATGTTTAAAGAAGGAAAGAATGAGGAAGCATTAAAACTCCTTGGTGAAAAGAACACTGGGAAGTGTCCTTCAGAGTCAGAAATGCAGAGGACAAGGCTCTCCACAGTCTGATCACCCTCTTCTTCTTCAGACTTCTGACTAATCACATACACTCTCAGTGTACCCCACCCAGTGTTCTCATGTAGGACTGCTGCCACCTGAGGGCACCTGGAGGAGTCAGGCAGGGGTCCTGCTGGCATTTAGTAAAGGGGTTAGCGATGCTAAGTATCAGCAACTCGATGAAAAGATGCCAAAATGTCACTAGTGCCTCTGGCGACCCTTTGTCGAGCTGAGTTCTAAATCTCCAGTGGCCTTCACCCCTAACCTTCACACACTGCTCTCCACCCCTCACCATACCTTGAGCTCCTGTTCCTGCTGTGTCAGGTGTGTAGATTCTGAAAGTCAGACTCTCCTAGAATTCTGGTTTTAGAAACAGAAATAGCCCAATCCTGTAAAATTTTATGCATCATCCTACCTTATCTAATAAAAGAGTAATATGCAAATTAACCACCACTCCACTATGCCCACAAGCCATGCCCACCAATCAGGAACAAGTATGCAAATTAACCACAACCAAGATGGCTACAGCCACGGAGCAAATAGAAGGGAGGCTTGGGTTTCCCCAGCAATAGAGGAAGCCAAGCTTTCCACAGACCCTGGCGAGCCCAGGCCTCCACGCAAGGCTACAAAGTTTCAATTATAGAAGATAAATAAATGGCTGCTGCCAAGGAGAGAGCATGAGGCTTGGCTCTGCTCCAGGCTACAAAGTTTCAATTGTAGAAGATAAATAAATCCCAGATACCAGGGCCTCTGCTTGGGTAGCTGGGGAGCATGGCTGGCCTACAAACCACCACAGGCCCTTCGCCCAGGCCACCCCATACCCTAATCTGGGACACCCTTCAGGGCAAACCAGCTGGCCCCCACCTGTGCATCAGGCCTCTATCCTCCTATCTAATAAAAGAGTAATATACAAATTGACCATTACTCCAACACACAAGATGGCTGCCCCCATGTGGTCAAAGATCCTGCCCCCATGTGGACACAAGATGGCCCGCAGGGGAGGGCAGTTGGAAGGGACCAGGCCTGCAAGGGAGGACAGTTGTGGCAATCAGGCCAGCAGGAGAGGACAGTTGGGAGGGTCCGGGCCTGCAGGGAAGGGCAGTTGGGGGAGACCGGGCCTGCAGGGGAGGGCAGTTAAGGGGTGACCAGGCCTAAAGGGGAGCAGATAGGTATCAATCATGCTGTCAAGGGAGTGGTTAGGAAGTGATCAGGTTGGCAGACAGAAGAGGTTAGGGGCAATCAGGAAGGCAGGCAGGCGAGCAGTTTAGGCCCACCGGGATCAGGCCTAAACGGGCAGTTAAGACATCCCTTGAAGGGCTCCAGATTGGAGAGGGTGCAGACTGGGCTGAGAGACACCCTCCTCTTCTGCACGAATTTTGTGCACCTGGCCTCTAGTGTCTATTATAATAATCATGCTTTTAAATTCTCCAATTCTGTGGTTTCCTAGATAAAACATTAATTTAAAAAAAAAGAGATGTTTTTATTGCTTTTAGAGAGGAAGGGAGAAGAGAGAGATAGAAACATCAATGATCAGAGAGAATCATCGATCAGCTGCCTCCTGCACACCCCATACTGGGGATCCAGACCACAACCTGGGCATGTGCCCTGACCAGGAATTGAACCGTGACTTCCTGGTTCATAGGTTGACATTCAACCACTGAGCCACATCGGCTGGGCTAACACATGAATTTTTAAAGTTTCGGTCCTCTAGTCTAAGCCTCAGCTTGCTGATCTGTACATGGGGGTGTCCCACCCATTATGTAAGATGACTGGACATGAAGCACCCAGCACAGCCTGGCACTTAGCAGCTGTCCCGTCACGTTGGCCACCCTGCCCTCGATGACTGCTCCTCTCAGGAATTTATACAGCCTCCTTGTTTTCTCATGTGGCACCGATCTACCTCAAATCGTCACACCTGTGGTGCTCACAGCTTTACTTCGGCTGTTACACACTCGGCACACAAGGGCCACCCCACGTGCTCCCGCATCCAGGAACCCAGGCTCTCAGCCAAAAGCTGACAATGGGCCCCATCTCTTCTGCCCCTGCATTTCAGAGCCCCATCTCTGAAACAGCCATTTCTTCCCAGTCCCATTCTCCTTTCTCTACCTCGATCAAATGTCCTTAAATAAAAGAGCTCCTGAGTAGATGCTGTATCATTCGGTATAATTTACACACAGTTCTATGAAGTGCGATGTGCAGATTTGCTATATAATTTGACGAGGTGCCGTGCTTGTGATTGCTCCTAGGAGAGAGAACAAGATGAGCCCTAACCAGTTTGGCTCAGTGGATAGTGTTCTCCCAGAGACTAAAGGGTTTGGGGTTTGATTCCACCCAGGGCACATGATTGTCTCTCATCACTGATGTTTCTATCTCTCTTTCCCTCTACCTTCCTCTCTGAAATCAATAAAATTTTTTTTAAAAAAGGGTATTTATTAGCATTACATTTCCTAAATATGTTAACTATGTTGTGGTTGCTAATTAGTTATGTCGCCATTAAGTATGTTAGAGAATTAGGCACAGCATATGATCCGAGACAATGTTCTTGTTCTTCAGAGATGTCTGCAGAAGTACTTGGGGATGAAAAGTTACGGTGCCTGCAACCAACTTTCGGGAGTTTCAGGGAAAATGTACCTATCTAGAGAAATATAAAAGCAAGTATGCCAAATGTGAATAACGGAGAACCAGATATAAGAAGGACTCTACAGGGCCTGCTGGTGTGGCTCAGAGGTGAGTGTCAACCTATGAACCAGGAAGTCATGGTTCGATTCCTGCCTGGTCAGGGTCCATGCCTGGACTGCGGGCTCGATCTCCAGTGTGGGACGTGCAGGAGGCAGCCAACTGATGATTCTCTCTCAGCACTTATGTTTCTCTCTCTCTCCTCTCCCTTCCTCTCTGAAATCAATAAAGAAAAAAAAAATTTATTAAAGGGACTCCACAGGAAGAAGCCAAGATTTTAGTGCCCGACTGGCTGCTGGGGCGAGGAAGAGAGGGAAGGTTTGGGGTGTACCTGGCAGGGTACGGGACTGCAGCCCTGGAAGAGGGTGCTGGGGAAGAACCGGTTTTCAGGAGACAGATGCTGAATCTGGCTCTGGGTAAGAGGTGGCAGGAAGAAACAGGTGCTGGGAGGAAGTGAGGAAAAAATGTCTTCCAGCAGTTGGAAAAATAGGAACAGATGGAGAATCCAATGGCGGCATAGGTAAACACCTACACTGCTGCCTCGCACAACAATTTCAAAACTACAACTAAAAGACAGAGCAGACATCATCCAGAACCACAGGAAAGCTGGCTGAGTCGAAATTCTACAACTAGAAGGAAAGAGAGGGGCTCACGGAGACCCAGAGGAGCTGCAAAAAGCGGGGGTACGGAGATGCGCGTGTGGAGAGAGCAGGTGCGGGAGTACCTAGCTGACTTTCTCTGGCGGGAGGGAAACGGAGACTCTCAAAGGCATTGGACCTCTTATCCTACGACACTAAACACCAGATCCAGCCGAAACTCATAAGGGGGAGTTTGGACTGTGAAAAGGGAGAGGTGCACAGAAATTTAGGGGAGTCGCAAAAAATCAGAGGTCTGGTGGAGCGCACGGCACTGCGCAGAGGACAGACTGCTGATTGTGCTGCTGGCTTTTGCGAGCGGGCAAGAGACAGACCCTCCCAACTGTGCCACTTCTGACTCCACTAAGCCCCAATTTCGGGTGAAACCCTGGGGACCTAGACTCCTGTGGTGCTGGAGCGCAGGGGAGCCTGAAAGGCAGCGTACTACGTGCATGCGCACAAGGACCGCTCCAGCAATTACCCAGTCACGTGAGACTCAGGGGCAAGGCCATGGTGGGCGGGGCCGACTGGAAGGCAAGGCGGCCCTTAAGCCCTGAGACTCCACCCATCCCAAGCTCAACAGAGAGGCTTCTGCGGTATTGCAAGTCTACTATCATAAGGCTGAATCCAACACAGTTCTCCCGGCATAGTGAAAATGCCGAGACAAGGGAAGGGATCACAAACAAAAGGAATGGAGGAAAACAAATGACTGGATATAGAGTTCAAAACCACGGTTATAAGGTTTTTCAAGAATATGCTAGAAAAGTTGGATAAAGTTAGCGAGAGCCAAGAGGAGATGAAAAATGACCAACTAGAGATGCAAAAGATCCAACTAGAGATGGAAAAGGTCCAACTAGAAATTAAACATACACTGACTGAAATAAAAAATATTATACAGAGATCTAATAGCAGACTATAGGAAGGCAAGAATCAAGTCAAAAATGTGAAATATAAAGAAGCAAAAAACACTCAACTGGAAAAGCAAGAAGAGAAAAGAATCCAAAACTGTGAAGATAATGTAAGGAGCCTCTTGGACAGCTTTAAGTGTACCATCATCAGAATTGTGGGGGTGCCAGAAGAAGAGAGAGAGCAAGATACTGAAAACCTATTTAAAGAAATAATGACTGAAAACTTCCCACATCTGGTGAAAGAAATAGACTTACAAGTCCAGGAAGCACACAGAAACCCATATAAAAGGAATCAAAGAGGACTACACCAAGACACATCATAATTAAAATACCAAGAGCGAAAGACAAAGAGAGAATATTAAATGCAGCAAGAGAAAAACAGTTCATTATCTACAAGGGAGCACCCATACCACTGTCAGCTGATTTCTCAACAGAAATTATGCAGGTCAGACGGGAGTGGAAAGAAATATTCAATGTGATGAATAGCAAGAACCTACAACCAAGAATACTCTACCCAGCAAAGCTATCATTCAGAATTGAAGGACAGATAAAGAGCTTCACAGATAAGAAAAAGCTAAAGGAGTTCATCAACTCCAAACCAGTATTATATGAAATGCTGAAAGGTACTCTTTTAGAAGAGGAAGAAGAAAAAGGTAAAAGCCAAAAAATTATGAACAACAAATACATATCTATCAACAAGTGAATCTAAAAAT
>PVJN01025616.1:20000-29870 GCA_004026805.1 Lasiurus borealis | reverse complement strand
TGTAATAAACATATATAGTTAAATGCTTAAAAATGGGCATTTCCTTCTTAGTTTTCCACCCAACGAACATATGATCATATGATCAGTCTTAAAATAAACTAGCAATAATATGTGTGTCTAGTAGCATCTTAAGTTTGAAAGTTCCAGATTGAAAGATAACCTTCCTAAGCATCTTTTTCCCAAAAACATTTGTCATGGTTCCTCACTGTGGGGTTCTGAGGGAAATTAGTACAATTTCCCTGACCCCCTCATGATTGCTAGACCTTACTTTCCACAGCCCATGTTCTAAAAGCATATTTGTCTTTTTTCTTTAACTTACCCCCATCAAGTATTGAAGAACGGAAATTTTCCTCAAAGTAGACAACTTCAAGGTAAAATGGTTTAACTACTGACCATGCCACAGGCCAATTGTTAAGCGAGGCCTCCCTGCCCTTTTTACCCCGCTGTTAGGACTCAGACTTGCCTAAAGACGCAAGTCAGGAGGGTGGACAGTGTTACTTTGATTACTGTATTTGTCCTGGTGATTGAAGAGGTAAGCGACAATGAGGACTATTTCTGGAGCCCTTAGCAGAGATATTTGGATTATACCTCCTATGAAGAGAAACATGCTGAATGCAGAGGGGCACTATATCCTAAACTGACCGCTCTTTTTGCCAGTGGCTTTTTGCACAACAAATATTTAATAAGGAATCCTTTATTGATTAAAGGGTCTTTTTAAGTGTCAATATTCTCAGGACTCAACGGGCTCTAACAATTTCGCTGTATTTATTAATTCAGGCTGCCATAACACAATATCACAGAGTAGGTGCCTTAAATGACAAAGATTTTCATTTGTACAGTTCTGGAGGCTGGAAGTCCAAGGTCAAGGTCTCAGCAGGTTCGGTTTCTTCTGAGGCCTTTTTCCTTGACTTGCAAATGACTACCTTCTCCTGTGACTTCACTTAGTCATCTGTCTGTCTGTTGTTTGTGCCCTGATCTCTCCTTCTTATAAATACACCAGTCATATTGAATCACAACCTGCCAATATGACCTCTTACCTTAATTATTTCTCAAAGGCCCTTGCTCACATTTTGAGGTACTGGGAGTAGAACTTCAACATTTGAATTTGGGAAAGTTACACAATTCATCCCATAACATGTGCTTATGAGAAATATGACGTAACTCTTAAGTGGTAATGTTTGTTTGGGTTATTCATTATGTTCTTACATTTTAAATATAATGGTGACACTAAGTCACTTATCCATGTATGTGGTGCGGAAAGATAGAAAACTTGAAATTCAGGCAAAATTTAGAAGATTTTCCTGAGACTATTAGTAGAAGTACTTATCCTGTAGCTGTGAGATACAACATACTCCTGCTTATAACAGTAAGGGGTCCAAGAGAAATTGACATGTTTATATGTAGCCTCATAAGGTCTAAAGAATAGTGTGGTAGAAATCAAGAGAGCTGAGTTTTACCCTGATGGGAAGTGACTTGCCTCAGGGCACTTGTGGCTTATTTCCTCAGTAAAGAATAAACTTCTGGGGTCAGATTACCTAGGCTCAAATCTACCACCTATTAGCTGTGTTACCTTGAGAAAAGTACTTAACCACTCTGTCTTTCTGGTTCCTTATCTGTAAAAATAATCATAACCTATCCAAAAGGCAATGAGATTAAATAATGCTCTATCTCCAATGCACTACAACAGTGTCTATCATGATATAAAGCTTGGGTATTTACCATTTTTATTGTCTATAAAATGCAAGGATTAAATTAAATACTTTTTAAGTCTCTTTAGACTCTAAAGCTAAGATAGTAATATTGTTATTATGTTTTATGATTTTCAAAATTGCTGCTTGGCAATTGCCCATCAACATTTGTAGAGATTGTAGCGCCTCGGGAGTAAATTCCCTTCATACTCTTTGCAATAAATTAGCTGTTCTATACTTTAGAGAATCAAGTACTCTGTCCATCACTTTACCAGAAACTCCTGAAATTATATGGTATCAGTTCTTCAGCATAACACAATTTGCCCTAAAATGCAAATAAGGTAGTACCATATTGCTTTCTGCTATATTTCTTTGTTATGCTGTAAAAGTTTTTTCTTTTGCTCTCATATTCAATATTTTATTGTGGGTAGGAGAAAGTAATAGCATTTTTTATTCTTATATCGAGGATACTAAGGCAGTCTATGATTAATAAGTATACCAGACCACTATGAAGGTCCCTTTCATTTAGAAAATCAAGCATTCGGAAACACTTTACTCTCAATTACAATTCTTTTATGGAAATTGTTGGCAATTTAATTGATAATTAAGTAACATGATAAGTGAACCATGGATTGGAAAGATGAGGAATAGTAACTGTTAGAAGACAATGGGAATACTTGTTAAAAATATAGATTCCCAGATCTTTCTTTGGAATTCTTAGGGCCAAAACTCTATTTCAGTGAGTGACTCAGACTATCCTTAAGGTTAGTCAGGTTTGGGAAACACTGCCAATAGTCCAGAGATTAGATATGTAGAGCCAGCCCTTGAGAAAAGAACAGGGGGGAACAATATTTTATATAAGGCCAGTATTACCTGAATGCCAAAATAAAAAATAGCACACAAAAATAAGAGCCTACAATCAAATCTCTCTCATAAACTTAGACACAAAAATTCCCAACAAAATGCTAGCAAATTGAATCCAGTAATATATAAAAATAATTAAATAACACATCAAAGTGAAATTTACTCCAGGTATTCAAAAAGCCAACAATGTCATCTAACAAATCAATACACTAAAGAAGAAAAACATATGATTATATCAACTGATGAAGGAAAAGCATTTGATAAAATTCAACACTCATGATTTTATAAAAAGAAAAAGACTCAGCAATCTAGAAATAGAGAACTTTCTCAACTTGATAAGAACATCTACGAAATATCCACAGCTAACATTATTATTAATGGAATACTCCTTAGCCATTAAAAAGGAGCAAACTATTGATTCATACAACAACCTGGATGAACCTCAGAAAATTATACTGAGTTTTTTAAAAGCCAAACTCAAAAGGTTACACACTATATGATTTTATTTTTATAATAAATATAAACTTACAAATAAGAATAAAATTGAAATACTGTTATAGGCATGAAAAAATGATTTGTGGTAACCACTGGTTAAAGATGGGAGTGGAAGGGGAGGGTATCTAAAGAGATAACACAGGGAGTCTTGTGGTGGTAAAAAGTTTTGTGTCTTAATTATAATGGCGGTTATACAAATCTATGCACATAGTGAAGTTACATAGACCTATACATACACACACACACACACACACCTGTGTGTGTGCACACATAATTGAGTGCATGTAAAACTGGTGAAACCTGAATAAGCCCCATGGGTTATATCAATGTCAACTTCCTGCTTTTGATATTGTATTCTAGTTTTACAAGACATTAGCATTTGGAGAAACCAAGTAAAAGGTACATAGGACCTCCCTATACATTTGTTTTATGCAACTTTGTGTATGGAGCGAGTATGCAAATTAACCCAAGTAAGGTGGCTGTGAACATGGAGCAAGCAGGAGGCTTGGGTTTCCCTGGCAATGGAGGAAGCCAAGCTTTCAGCACACCCTGGCTGGCTCAGGCCTCCACTTAAGGGAACAAAGTTTCAATTATAGAAGATAAATAAATCCCAACAAAAATGGTGGCAGCCATGAAGCTGGAGAGAGCAGGAGGCTTGAGTTGCCCCCAACGATGGAAGAAATCAAGTTCCCACAGCTCTGGCCTTCCTTGGCCTCCACTCAAGGTTACAAAGTTTCAGTTGTAGAAGATAAATAAATTCCAGATACCAGGGCCTCCACTTGGGTTGCTGGGGGGCATGGCTGGCCTGCAAACCACCAACCACAGGCCTCTCGCCCAGGCCACCCTGACCAAAAGGAACACCCACCCTGATCCAGGACACCCTTCAGGGCAAACCTGCTGGCCCCAGCCTTGCACTAGGCCTCTATTCTATCTAATAAAAGAATAATATGCAGATTGACCATCACTTCAACACACAAGATGACTACCCCCATGTGGTCAAAAGATCCTGCCCCCATGTGGACACAAGATGGTCACCACAAGATGTCCAGCAGGTGAGGGCAGTTGGCAGGGACCAGACCTGCAAGGGAGGGCACTTGTGGGTGATCAGGCCAGCAGGGGAAGGCAGTTGGGAGGGACCAGGCCTTCAAGGGAGGGCAATTGGGGGTGATCAAGCCTACAGGGGAGGGCAGTTAGGGGTGACCAGACCCACAGGGGAGGGAAGTTAGAGGCAAACAGGCTGGCAGGGGAGCAGTTAGGCATCAATCAGAGTGGTAGGGGAGTGGTTAGGGGGTGATCAGGCTGGAAGGCAGAAGCAGTTAGGGGCAATCAGAAAGGCAGGCAGGCGAGCAGTTGGGAGCCAGCAGTCCTGGATTGTGAGAGAGATGTCTGACTGCCGTTTAGGCCTCATCCTGGTAGGGTCCCAAATTGGAGAGAGTGCAGGCTGGGCTAAGGGACCACCCCACTCCTATGCATGAATCTCATGCACTGGGCCTCTAGTATACAATAAAGGTGCAGATCTTGTGGGGGGGGTGGGGGAGAATGACACAGATTTCTCTGGAGTAGAACTTAAGAAATTTACATTTTTAATCAGTTTCAAGGTGAGCTGATGCTGCTGGTCTGAACCCACACTTAAAGAAAAAGGCTCCTTAATCTAGTGGTTTGATAATTGCAAAACTAATCTGAGCCATCATTTCAAATTTCACAGACGCCATTTCTCTCAAATATACAAATATAGACAAATAGTTCATATAAAATATTTTTTAACTCAAACATATGGCTACTCAACCTGGCCCTGGAAAATGAATAAATAAATTGACTTAAATGAAAATGAAATGCTATCAATCTATACAGGGAGATATCCTCATCTAATCTGTATCATAAAAGGAATCAATCCTTCTGAAACTCTAGACAGCAGCAGCCTTTGTAAAAATCTCCTGCTCGCCCTGAGCATGGTAAACCTGAGCCTTGCATTTTTATATCTACCTACCACCCAAAGAAGGAATGCCCACCATCTCACAGATAGAAGCTCAGTAAGTAAAATGTCAGTTTCTTTTCCAGTTCCTTCCTCAGTCACATCTCATACTCTCTTCTCAGAATGTGTATCACCACCAACATCCATATTTCTGTTTGAGTATCCGGCAAGTGACTCCCTGCTGAACAGGCAGGGAGAAGCCCCATAAATCAGTCCTGCAGTCCACATGCTGCCTTCCAGCCAGTCGTAGACCTTTGAATATTTTTCAAAGCTAAGTACTTCAGAGCAGCACTCTTAAAGATAAAGACCCCATTACTCAAGACTGGATGGCATTAGAAATACACCAAGTCCCCAAGTTAGAGGATCCCTGAGGGACTGTGAAGAGTGCTCTTGACTTTCAAGAGCCCTCATCAGTGCTGACCCAGAAAGTTTAATGGAAACATACCTGTCTGCGATGCCAGCCTTCTCAGATGCAAGAACAAGGTACCCAATGGAACACCAGGAGAGGCAAATAAAGTACAAAATCATGGGTCTGTAATTATCTGTAAGAGATCATGGCAATTCAACATAAGGAAGTTTGGCATGTCTGTCACGCTCTTACTTTTAAAAATAACACAATTTGAGCATGAACAAATTTTTCTGGATATTGCCACCTTCTTACAATTCAAAGTATGTTCCTCCGGACCCACCCAGATCTACCAATGAGAGTCTACATGATAACAAGGTCCAAGCTGACACCTTGAATTTTGAGCAGCTTTGGGGAAAGGTAGTCTAGTGCTCAGACACACACACACACACACAACTTTCCAGATCACATGGTAGATACTCTTACAAATCAGCAGGCAAGGATCATTAGACTTTTATTTTATTTGTCCCAATATAATTTTTATTATTTTTTATTTTTATTGATGTATTACATATATACATATATATATTGCCCCCCCTCCCAGGCATACCCTAACACCTCAGTGTCTTGTGTTCATTGGTTATGCTTATATGCATGCATACAAGTCCTTTGGTTGACTCTTATCTACCCCACCTCTCCCTAACCTTCCCACTATAGTTTGACACTCTGTTTGATGCTTTACTGCCTCTATATCTATCTTTTTGTTTATCAGTTTATAATGTTACTTATTATCCATATATGAGTGAGATCATGTGGTGTTTTTCTTTCATTGCTCTCCAATTCCATCCAGGTTGCTGCAAATGGTAAGAATTCCTTCTTTTTCATGGTAGGATCATTAGACTTTTAAGAAACACTTTTACAAAAGGGTGGAGGGAGGGAGAAAAGGAGGGAGAGAGGGAGAGAGGGAGGGAGGAAAGATGAGATGGACAATGTAGATATAATGTAGAGACAGAATAAAACATTAAATCATTAAGGTCCTCAAAAGTATGTTATTTTTAAATACATATTCAAAGACCAGGAAGAGTTCTTAGAAATTATAACCACTGAAATGAGGAGAGGGAAGCAACAGAATGATTGGAAGACAAAGTTGAGGAAAATTCTTTAAAAGATAAATGTATGACCTTGAAGGAAAAAAATGAAAATTTAGATAATTTCTTCAGGAAGTCCAACTTTGATGATAGAAGCTTAACAAAGAAAATACAGGGAAAGAGATGGGGAGGAAACCATTGAAGAATTAACAGTAGAAAAGGACACAGAAGAGAAAAACATGAGGTTCCGAATTAGGGGGTTAAAGTATCCAATGTAGTAAATGAAAAGACTAGTTTATTTCAAAGCTCATGGTCATGAAATTTCAAACTCTGGAAAGAATGAGGAAATCCTGGAGCTCTGATGTAAGGCCACATGCAAAAGATGGCATAGGAAACCTTAATGGCAAAACTAGAAAATAGAAGACAACAAAGCAATTTCTCCAAAAGACTGAGGGGAAATTATTTGCATACTAGAACTCTATTCTTAGCCAAACTATTGAACAAATGTAGGATAGGATAAAAACATTTTTGAAAATGCAAATACAAAAAGTGATCTACTCTGCATTTTATTTTTTACTAGGAAGCTAATAGACTAGACACTTCCCAAAGGAGTGATAAAACAGGAAAGAGGAAGATTTGGGGTCCAGGAAACACAGGATCCAGCACAGAGAAAGACAAGGGAATGTACATGATGATGGTAAAGGGGTCATCTAGGGCAGCAGTCCTGAGCCAGTCTAGATAGAGCAAGGTGAAAAAGGCATCCTGGAGAGATGTATCTAAGAAAAAAACTATCTGACTTGTTTAATCATCATCAGATAAATATATCCCTTTGGCCCAAGACTTGGGGTTAAACTAGAAAAGAAAACTAAGCAAATGAAAAAGAGAGAGTTATTAATTTCAGGAGAAACAACAACATAGACAATATAGGAAAAGCTATTGTATCATACAGCTCCGTTGTAAAAAAGATGGACTTAGTCATAGACTCTGAATATTGATCCTACCAAAATGAGTTGAAAGTGTCAGGGAGGAAGGGAGTGAAAGCTAAACCTCATTATTAAAGGTAGGAAATTAATAGATAATACCTAAAGCTGAAAAATAATTTAATCATAGGGTAAGGCTGTTATTCAGAAACACGATCACAAGTACTAGAGGAACAAGTTAGAAGATTGAAGAAGTCTTAGGAGAGAAAGATTGAGTCAGGGGCTGCTGCTTTTAATTTTAAGCTTTGAAAATAATTTTCCTTTTAAAATTGTATCTATGTACACCTTTTTAAAAATATTTTTTATTGATTTCAGAAAGGAAGGGACAGAGAGATAGAAACATCAATGATGAGAGAGAATCATTGCTTGGCTGCCTCTTGCACACTTCACACTAGGGATTAGGCCCACAACTCAGGTATGTGCCATAACTGGGAATTGAACCGTGACCTCCTGGTTTATAGGTTGATGCTCAACCACTGAGCCATGCTGGCCAGGCTATACCTTTACAAAAGTTTAAAAAATAAAGGGACAAAGCAGAATCAAGATATCAAAATAAATCCATATTTTAGAATCAGATGCATTTATGATAGTGAATGCATATTTCATATCTAATGACAAACATGTTAAACAGTCTTTCAAGTTTTACAATTTCAAGTTAATAAAAATTTTTAAGGAAGAAAAATGAGAGAATTCTAATGGAATTATATAGCCACAATATTAAAAAGTGCTTTTTAAGACAGTTTCAATACATTAGGTACATTTTTAAATCTTAAAGTATTTTATATTTTTAAAATACACACATCAATCACTCTTTCCTGAGTATGTGTTCATTGGGAAAGAATACTGAGTAGATGACAAAGTACAAGATCTCCAGTCCGCAGAGGTTTAAAACATTTATTTCCCATGTTTTCCAGGTGTCTATTTGGTAGAATTCTTCATTGATTTTTTTTTAATTCACTATTTGAATAGTTTTTCCCATTTGTAAATACAAGTATCTAAAGAGTAGTTCACAACACATTTCAGTGTACACATATAAACATTTCAGTGGGACAGAAAACTGCACTTCATTCAAACAACATATTAGGGATAAAATACTGGTTTTGAGGTTGTTTCTGACATTTAAAAAGGGTGAAGAATTTTTTATCCCTTTGCTGCCTGTTTATTTCTAGGTACCTAATAACTTTGAAGAGAAGATCCCATCATGTTATAGACACTGAAACCTTCAATAGCAAAGAGATATTTTCCTTTCCATTTTTCATTTCTGGATGCTGGCTACAGTCAACAATATAATTGTTTTCTCCTATTGATTTTCTTATAAAAATGTATCCTTGCTAGATTCATTGATGACTATACATTACTGAGGCACCTGATAAAATTTCATTGTGTTATTACCACTGCACTGGAAATGCTCTTTGCTCGATTAAAAGAATGACTTTTAAGGTGAAGATGAAACTGCGTTTAATGCTGAATTCCAGAGTGTCATCCTTACGTGAAAACTAATCATCAAGAACTCCCACCTTCAAATTCATTCAGTATTATTCTTTGTTGAAGAGATGCATTGTATCATTCTAACTTGATCTCAGTTTTCCAATTTTAAGAAAAGGTTAATTTCCCACTTTAAACACTTACCCACTGAAAACTTTAAGTTTTTCACAAGAATCGTGGTTCTCTCGGGGTGGCCTGTGCAGTGCATTTCCTCTATCATGCTGGATAGACTTTGGTGGTCTGAACCTGGTTAACTTAAATTGATTTGGGTTAGGAGATTTGTTAGAACAACTCAAGGCAAATAGTGACTTTGTAAGATCGCACGAATATGTAACCCATAGCTCTTTTTCCTTTTTTCTTTTGGGGATTATAATAACAACAAGTCTTCCTTTTTACTAAAAAATACTAAAATATTCTTTCATTTTTACCAGAATTCTAGGCTTCCTGAAATTCCTAAAGCTCCCTATTGACAAAACAAAGGAGTATACATTTTTTAAAGTTTATTCAACCATTATAGACTATTTCTAAGGAGTCCAACTACTCTTACAAGATCATTTACTTTCCAGTTAAATGCGTCTCAGCCTGTGCCATTTCTAATGAAGTGGATCACGGAGATTCTGTTTAAAAAAAAAAAATTTCTTCTCAGTGGAAAATAGTTTTTAAAACCAATTTCTCATTTAAAATTAGAATCATTGTGAATTTTAAATTAAAAAGTATTCAGAATTCCACATTAATGAGATGATAGCAAATTTATGAATAAATTTAACTTTGAAGATTAGGACACAAAACTAGCCCTTTGCTACATAAAAGATGGTGTCAGATACCACAACACTTCCTAGTTCAGTCTAATCTGAATTAGAGACTTTTTTAAACCCAACTTCTTATTTCTTTAAATCACATGCAATAATTCAGCCAGCTCACAAGGCACTGCTAAGAAGAAATTATTTAGGAG
>PVJN01025616.1:0-15000 GCA_004026805.1 Lasiurus borealis | reverse complement strand
TTGATTACAAACAAGATTTAGCCTAGAGGGATTCTGGTTTAAACCATACTCTCCACAGCTCTCAGACTACACACACACTCACCCTACATATACCTGATAGCTGCACAGTCAGCAGTCTCAGACCTGAAGTTCATGGTCATACATCAGGGCCAAGGCTTCACATGGGCTCACTCAGGGAAAATATATTTACCCTTAAGTTACAACTTTGCCAGGGGCTGGGACTGTAGGTAGGTGGTGCCTAGTTCCTGGTCCCCAAACACATAACCTCATCCCCCAGAATAATAATGCTATAGGAAATAGCAAGGTAGTTAGAGGAAAGAATGAACAGGAAAAATTTCTCATTATTTGAGAAACACTAACATAGAACTTACTCTTTGCCAGTTCTCTTCTAAGTGCTTTACAAACATTAACCTGTGAAGTAGATACTATTATTCACATTGAAAGTTGAAAAGATGGAGGCCAGAGAGGTTAGGTAAATTGTCTAAGATCACACAGCTACAAAATGATGAATTTGATCCAAGCAGTCTGGCTCCAGAGTCTGTGCTCTTAGTTATGACTCTCTGCAACCTCCTTGAATCTAATCTCTACCTTCCTAATGCTGGGGTAATTAATAATCTGTTTTCATTATCAGAAGGAATAGAGAGTGTAGGTGGGGAAAGTGCTTGGGCTAAGCCCAGAATCTACCTTTCCAGGCAGGCAGAGGAACAGAAGCTAGGACAGGGGAGTAAGGGAAGGAGGATGTGGGTTCAAGATCTGTAGAGTGAGAATCTGGTACTCCCTGGCCAGAACATGCTTGGGGATGGATAATGCTGGTAGCCAATGTGGAGGGAGGTGACTCCAGGCCTGGAGGCCATTCATAAATAGGAAATAAGCCAGAAGTAGAGGTTAAAGTCTGTCTGAACTGATAAGAGGACTCTGTGGATGTAGCACATTGGAAAATGAGCCAAATGACTGTCATCAGAGAAGCATATAAATAGCATTAAGACTTGGCCTCTTTTCCTTTTCAACTCAGTGAATGTTCATAAAGGCCTTCTATGAGGAAAGGATCACATTCAACAGAATAAAATAAGGATATGGCCCAGATTTTTCTCATTTCCATTGAACTTGACTGTGGATGTGATAGGCATGAGATTTTTGGAGGGGACCTCAGCCACCAAGGCCCCTTGAGAGCGCTGTCAGCACAGTCTGCAAGACTGAGAGCAGCAGGGACTCTGGGAACCTTCGCCAGGTGGAGGGAAATATAAATGGGGGTGGGGGAAGCAATGCAGCCAATATTAGTCAAGATAAAAGAAATCCACAATAGAAAGGTCAGCCGCTCTAAGAATAACTGTCCTGCAAAAACAAAACCAGGCCAAATATAACGTCTCCTACCTCAGCCAAAATCATCTGCCTTTTGAAGTTAGTGTTATGATCTGGCTTTGTTTTTTGTTTTTTCTCCTTTATCCCCTCTGGATTCTTCCAAGGTAGGCCATTCTCTGTGAGAAGATATATGTGAACAAGGTTTCATTTGTCATCTGTTTTCCAATTATTAAATTTGAGGTGGTTATTTTTAGAATAAAGGATCATTTAAGAAATAATTAGGTGCCCATATATGATACAGACTAGATGGTTTTAAATTTTTTTTAGGATTATGTCTAAAATAATTCAGACTGGCTGCAAAGTAGGAGAAAATCATGTAGATTTGAAGTTTATTAAAAGGACCAAATACTTAAAAATCAGCAATATATCTGTGTGTACCTCCATTTCCCCATTTGCATGCTGCACTGTCGTTTGCAAAACATGACTCTCCTGACCCTCCCAGCCCCCAGCCTAGGAGCCAGCATGAGCAGTTGGGTTTCTGGGAGTGGTGATATGGTGATGGATTTGCTATGATCCACCCTCACCCTTTCTCCCGTTTCCACCCATGATGAATGGACACCATTACAAGATGGTGACTGGGGTTAGGAGTGCACCTGGGAGAGCTCACCTCTACGGGGGAATCAAATGCTGGACCTTGGCCTCTTTTGTGTGATGCTTTCCCCTACTGAACCAATCAGAAAAATAAGGATGCTTATCACTGGCTTGCCAAATGGAAGTGCTGTGAGAATGTTTTTTATTTTAAAAAAAAAAAAAAAGGATGAAGAAAGATGTTAGAAGCTTTGCTTTCACAGTAAAAAAAAAAAAAAAGCTTTACTTTCAAATACCAGCTAATATTACTATAAATCAGGAACCGAGGTGATGGCATAAAAGCTGTTTCTGTAAGTCAACAACTGGCTAGAGACTACATGTGTCTACAAAATAGGTTTCGTATGATCATGCTTATTTTAGAAACATCAATACTAAAACAGCAGTAACAGAAAGTGTTTTTCCCCTTACTCCCTTACTTTAAGCACTGCTTGAATATGCATTATATCCAGCCAAGCAATAACTGAACAAATTCCTTTCTTAAATGTCCCCAAGTTCAAGTATATGGCTTCGAGCACACCACAAGCTTTATAAAACAGCCTAGCTTTAAGTGTGCAATAATCGCTCATTTCCTGGCCATTAATTCAGACATCATGCAATCAGTCAAAGGCATCCATTTTCCTCTGCTGCTATTTTGGGGACTGCTGCCCTATTGTCATCCCTGCCTGAGACCCCTGACTTAGTCGTCTTTTAATTAGAGCCACCAAGAGTGACAGGCGGAGCCAGCCTACTGAGGGTGATCCATCACATGGCTCCTTTTGCTCCCTGGCCTCGTAAATGACAGTGTATAAACAGGACATCTTGGATATCAAGATAGCTGCTTAAGGAAACAGAAGAACAAATGGTGACCACCTTGTAAGCTCCTTCCCTGTGATTATAAGCTCTAGTCTAGGGTTGTATTTACTGACACAGTATTTTGATTAATCATCCAAATAAACTTTACCAATGATGATGCTATCAAAGATGTTTTCTCTAAGCTTGCCCTTAAACAAACTGATGTCATAAACTAACATTTGTCCAAGGTATTGATTCATATACTTACACTGAGCAATTGGGACAGTTTTTAATGGAACTGCTTTTTAATTAAATCCTTTCCACATTGGTCAACAGCTGTAGTCCCAGTCCTAGAAAATAAAATAAAAATATCAACTCAATACTGGTAGGCTCTTTCTCTATCATTATAGAAAGCACTACAAATTAGCCTACAGAATGTTACTATTCAATTATCTTTTCCAGGTAAAATTAAATGAGTTATTTAGGCCTGATTAAATATAACCTTATTTTTACAGAGAGAAGATATATAAGACCCAAAGTTATGTTAAGTTGGAACTCAACTCTATACCTATGTGGTGAGCCAGAGAAATGGAGTCCAGAAATGATGAGGGTCAAGAGGTAAATGCTTGGTACTACCTTCCTGGGCTCTATTATTTGTCCATATCTGCAAAGGTGCATGAAGTTTTGGTTCTTGCACTCAATATCTACACATGGCCAGAAAGTTAGATGAAAGGCAACTAAAATAATCATGTGGATGAAGCAGTTTTCAAAAAAAAAAAAGGAAGATTTTAAAAGTTAAGACTCCCTACCCAATCTAAAAGGGAAACTGTATTAAAGCCTATGAAATTAAGATAAATAATGAGTAGGCTACCATGATATACTTGCTCATCAAACCCAAGAGATCAAATTTTAGACAAAATCCAGCCAACCAGGGCATTTCACATTAACCCTAAACTTGCAGAATCTCCAAACAAGGGCCTTGGAATTTGTATTTTAACAAATGTCGCAGATTGTTTTTATGCTTAGGCAAATTTGGGAATAACTCAAAGTAGAGTTTGCAAACTCCTAGGGTGAGTAATATTAATGGCAAAAAATGTTCTGCTGTTTGTCTTACATATGCCAATTATCAGTACACCGGACAGCTCAGACCCCCCCTACAGGATGGCTGGGGCTATTGATGGATAACACAACTGACCCCGAGCTCACCAGCCTCTTCAACCCAGGGAAACAATAAAGGTTCAAGCAACAGTGTTTGACTATGACAAGCTCAGCCTCCTCCAAAATGTACCTGTGGTTTCCCCAGGTTCTCTCACAGGAACATGTTCATTTAAAGTCTTCTTCTCAAGCCACATGCCGTTCAAGTCAGTCACCACATGGCAACTGCAGCCTCCTATGTCCCCCTTCTCTCTCTCTCTCTCTCTGCCCTGCCCTTCCTTTAGACTTCAAGACCACAATGTCTGGAGAAAAGGGCTGGGACTTGTGCTACATTCCCGTTTCTGGCTTTACTTTTCTAGGACTGCACTGCTAAAAGCAATTCCCCTAAAAAGACTTGATTTTTACCTGCTTGTCAAAAAAATTATTTTCATATTCACAAGTATCACTTTAGGTAATATTAACAAGCACATAAAAGAGATTTTTAAATACGTTTATTTTTCAATTACAGTTGATGTTCAATGTTGTTTTATATTAATTTCAAATATACAGCGTAATGGTTAGACCATTATATAACTTACAAAGTGATCCCCCAATAATGTTTGCACACATCTGGCACCATGCACAGTTATTACAATATTATTGACTATATTCCCTGTGCTGTACTTTATATCCCATGACTATTTGTGACTGCCAATTTGTACTTTGTAATCCCTTCACCTTTCTCATCCAGCCTCTTAACCCCCTGGCAACTCTCAGTTTGTTTTCTGTATCTATGAGTCTGTTTTTGTTTTGTTTGTTCATTTATTTTGTTAAAAGAGAGAATTTTAAAAAATATCTAGAATATAAATTGTTTTGTTGAATTTCAGCTTGATGGCTAGTAGATTTGAAATACAGAATCAGTAAAAGGATGGTGCTTCTGCATCATAGAAACCACTGGGAAAGGGCATGTCTTTCCTGGCACTTGCATAAGCCAACAGCAAATGGAAGACATTTACGGCTTAATGAACATGGTACATAGACGCTTCTAAAATGTACTTGCATTTCAATAATCTGTATTAAGTGAATTTGTTCTAAGTAAGAACTCAGTTAAACTAGAATCATAAATACAACTACTTCACAAACCAAATCTAAAACTCCAAAGGTTTAGGGTGAGTGTAGAACCTTCATTAGTGTGAGTCAAATTCGATCCTTTGTTTTTTGGTAATTTCACTACTTGCTAAAACTATCAACAAAAGGCAGAGGAAAGACCCCCAAATCAATCAATGACAAATGTTGATTTGCTACATAGAGAACCCTACAGTCTGAAAAGTCTGGAAGGACTCCTTCCTGGGTAATGTAGACCAAGAGAAGTTTCTGCTGGGCAAAACATTCTCATATGCTAAACAAGTGCATCAACTGTAGACATTTTGTTTACAACTTAATTAAGTTTACTTAATAGTCAACATCAGGGTCAATTTAGTACAGCCAAATGATTCCTCGAGAATTACATGAGTTTCATAAAAGGAAAAGAAGCCATCGCCAGACAGAGCCACTCCCCTGCTCAACCTATTATCTTCAAAACACATATTGCCCTCATGTAATGAGTGTGTAGGTCTTATGATTAAAGTCTGGCCACTTGTGATGTGGATCCTTATTTAGAAAAGGGAATAGTTTTCTAAAGATGTCAGCCCTGGTCATAGGTACTGATCAACTACTTTTCATTATTAACATTTTGTACTACAAGACCTTTTTCAAAATAAATTATGAGACAATATATTTGTTCATCTGGTGTGTTTTGGGCCATAGACATACATCAATGTTATTCTCTTTTTCCCCTTCAATTCATTGGATAATATATCTTAGTGTTGAAATGCTTCTTTCAATTAAACTTGCAGTAGATCTAAAGATTCAGGATTGTAAACTCATTACAATGGGAGTAACATAGGAGAACAATACCATTGCTGGTGGCCCTGGGTAACCAGATGTAAGGGGGGAATTCCTTATAACAAGTTTCAAATTTAATCTTTGTGTGAGAAGACTCAATTCCTATGAAAAAGACAGAATCAGACATCAAAAGGCAATAAAAGTAACTCTGAGCATGTAAAATCAGTAGTGGTGAAATATTTAATAAAAGCCAAATATTGGACTTGGACCTGGAGAAGAACACTTTGTTTCTGTTGTAACCTGTTGGGGGTGAAATGGAAACCCCCAGTCCCATGTTGAGCCAGACAACAGAAAGTGGCCACATAATTCAGCTCAGACTGTGGTGAAAGACGAGCTTTGGGGGTTGGGGAAAGAGGGAGGAGTGTTCATTCCCAGAATATTTTACCTGATTATTTAAGCCCAACAACTAGAGTTGCCCTATTTAGCAAATAAAAATACTGAATACTAATTAAATTTGTATTTTGGATAAGAAATAATTTGTTAGTATAAATATGCCCCATATAATACTTGAGATATACTAAAAATATATTCTTTCTTTATCTGAAATCTAAATTTAACTGGGCATACCATAATTTGTTTTTATTTTTGTTAATTCTCATCCAACAATATTTTTTCATTAATTTTTAGAGAGAATGAAAGAGAGAGGGAAAGACAGAGAGACACACTGATGTGAGAGAAACACATCAATTGGTTGCCTCCTGCACATGCCCTGATCAAGGCCTGAGCCAGGGAGGAGCCCGCAACCAAGGTACGGGACCTTGACCAAAATCCAGCCTGGGACACTTTGGTCCACAGACTAATGCTCTATCCACTAAGCCAAACCAGTTAGGGCTGGGCATACTATAATTTATCTGTTAACTCTATCTGTTTACTGCCACAAAAGGAGACCACATTTGAGTCTAAGATACGAAACAAAATTTGAATTAATTTGTCTGGTTCAATATCACCTGAAGACCAAGAGTCCTAAAGCAGAGAACAGAAATTTGGTACAAAGGAAAACCTCTTGTTTTTTCTGTAAAACATTTCATGTTGTTAAATTTCAAGTTAATATAATATAAAATCATAATCCTTTGCATTTGTAGTAGCCTGGGGAAATAAGAAGAATGTCATCCCTATGGCAGTTTATGTGCATCTCTAACAAGACTACAGTGACAAAGGACTAAGTACATACTACAGTTGTATTTAACTAGGGAAAAAGATTGACAATGTGGCCCTTATGATTGAAGACGGGCAACCTTGAGGTGGGTTTATTTATTGTTTGAAGTTTAAGGTTTGGTGTGTAAATGTGTGCATTTGAGAGTTTCTCTGTTATAATAGGGTAAATCTCAGAGAAGCATTGAACAGTGCACTGATTAAAACAAATTATTTTTAAAATCAATGATAAAAAATTATATTTATTTTTTCGAATGCAAAATACATATACCTCTTTTTATAAATAGCAACCTGTAAGGACACAGAACACATTTATTAACTTGTACTAAAAATACCAAGGTGACTCAAGATCAAAATTATCATATATAATTCATTCCCAAATACACATACTATCTTTGAGATGCAGAAAATTACTCAGCCACCTACTATACTTCTTGGGTATTCTGATGTTTTTTAATATATATAAAATCCTATTCTTTCTTCTTGTGTATCAGGAAATCAGAAACTTACTCCAAAGTAAAAGTAAGATTGAATTTCTTTATTACACACCTTAGTCTCTATCTAGAGATCTTTATTTTTTCTTTTTCTTTTTTCAAACCAAGTTGTGGTGTTTTTTGTTTGTTTGTTTGTTTTTTAATTATTTTATTATTTATCTGTTTGTTTTTCAACATCTTTTTTTCTTTTAATCCTCACCGGAGGGTATTTTTCCATTGATTTTTAGAAAGAGTGGAAGAGAAAGGGAAATACAGAGAGAAATTTCAATGTGAAACATTGATTGGTTGCCTCCTGCACTCACGCTGGGGCCTGCAACTGAGGCATGTGCCCTTGACCAGGATCGAACCCGGGACCCTTCAGTCCACAGGCCAACACTCTATACACTGAACCAAACTGGCTAGTGCTATCTAGAGATCTCTTAAGCACAAGAACATCTCTTTGTTTTTTATGTCCCTGCAACCCAGCAATGCCTGACTCAACATGGGTGCTCATAAAGTTATGCTCAGTGGATAAATCAATTATTCCAGCAAGATTTTTTTGGAAAATAATTCAATACCATAAAGTGTCAACTGCCTTTTAGCATAGGTTTTATTGGGTAAGATTTGAAATGAGGGGTGTGTGTGTGTTTTAATCTCCATAGTTGTGATCTAAGAAAAGTGATGCCAAGCCCTAACTTGGCTTTAGATTCCAGGCCTAAGATCTCCAAAAGCTGCACTGGCTTTCTCTGCATCCAGGAAGGGTCCCCTTTGCTTCTGTGGGAGCAGAGCAGCAGAGATTCCTGCGACTGTTCTCTTCTTTAAGGACACTGACCATAAAAGGAGGCAGCTTACTTACCAGAGCTTGTTACAAATACCATTCTATTAAGAAAAAAAACACACATTATTTTATTCCTTTATAATCTAACTCCAAATGAAATGAAATATAAATTAAATGTGAATCTCCTCCATAGCACAGTGATAATAACGCTGAGTTGTGTCAATGGCACACTGCAGAGAAATAACAGGGAATGAAATAAACCATAGCCCTCTCTACCCACACATACATTACTGATGCTTTCGTAAAAGACAAGGGAGAAAGGAGAGAGAGTATTACGCATTCAGCACCATATTGGAAAGCATCATGTACTCATTTTACAAATGAAAAAACTGACGTTGCAAAAGTAGGAAGCAGCACTGCTAAGCTTTGAACCCAGGTCTGACTGATCCCAAATGCTGCACTTTTGCTAAGGTATCATGATGTTCTACCTACACCAAGGGCAGATGGCTTGCAGCAGGCCATCACTGCTAGTGCCTAGTCAATTAGGTACACATATCTGACTATGAGTGGATAAGGGGTGTCATTGCCTATTTGAAAGGACAGCAGGTAATTCTATTATTTTATGGAATGAAAAGTGCCAAAGTTAGGATGAATCAGTTCTCGCTAAAAATTGCAATTGAGCACACAAGATCAGATTAGTACAAAAAGAATAAAATACATGACTTCTTTCATTGTTAAATTTGGATTTCTGTTCTCTGCATTTTTCATGCTAGTTTGCTGAAACATCAAGGTTAATGTCTGTTAGGTTCCAACTCCTGAATGACCTTTATCCCAATCATCCTTCAATGCAACACCTTCTTCAGAAAAATTAATCTTCAAAATCCCCCTGAAATGGAATTTTCCCAAAGATCTATATCCCAATCCACTTACTTCTTGAGTTAAATATGCTCAAATGCCCATGCTGTCATAAAGGTAAGATTTCCTTCTTTTTTATAGCTGAGTAGTATTCCATTGTGCAAATGTACCACAGCTTTTTTATCTGCTCATCTATTGATGGGCACTTGGGCTCCTTCCAAATCTTAGCTATTGTAAATAATCTGCAATGAACATAGAAGTGCATGTATTTAAAGCTGATACAAGTCATCTAGAATATAATTCAACTCAATGGCACACAGAAAACAATGGGAATGTACTAGTTTGTATAGACAAGATTGTCTGTGAGTTCATTATTATTGAAGTTGGGCAATGAGTACAGGGAGTTCACTATATTATTCTCTTTGAATTTTTATATGTTTAAATTTGGCATAATAAAAAGTTTTTTAAGTACCCTATGTAAAACGTCTAAAGTAAAAGAGAAATCATGATCTGGACATGTGAGCTAAAAATAGATGTCATGTACAATAGTGAGCAGACGTGGTAAAAACTACAACTCAGCTTAAAGAACAACATTCTAAAACTCCATGCAAGAAGTTAATAAGAAGATAATATTTTGATAAGACATGTTTGAGGAGACATAAATAACCAATCATATATTAAGGCCATGAAGTTCCTGGAGCTGGAAGAGGAAGGCAATACACGGACCACAAGGAAACATGTACCCAACTAGAGCAGAGGCAGAAACTGGAGACCTCAGTCTGGAGAAAATTGTTAGAAAAAAGTAATAGAAGAACAATGAGGATCTGAAACCAGGAAACAGACAGTGAAGTCAAGATGATGGGATATATTATAGACATAATTCATAACAACAGTTGGCAGTACTTGATGTTGGGATGAGAAAAAAAGAGGAACCAAAGATGATTCAATTCAATACAACAAATATTTAGCAAGCATGAGTTAGCCTGACATGGTTTCAAAGACCTGCAGTCTAATGGAAGAGCTAAATAAAACAATTTACTATATATAAGTGTTTTATAACATACATTAGCATGAAAGTTGTAGGAGATCACAGATGAAGGAGCAACTATATAGATGGTGATATTAATTGAGATGGGGAAACACTGGAGGAACAGCAGTTTAGAAAGGGCTGTGAAATTTGAGATGCTTATGGGACATCCAAGGTTCAATAGGAAGTTAGACATAGAGTTCATATATCAGCATATAGCCAAAGACTTCTAAAGTAAATGGATTAGTTAAGTGTGTTGGAAGACAATTTTTAAAATGCCATCTTTATACTTTGGGCCTATAAATATAATTTGATTTTATCAACATCTTCATCAAGTTAAAAAAATTATTTAAATCTTGCCTGAATGCTAAGTAAACAAAATTCCAATTTAATGCTACTATAAAGATTTGCCTAAATCATCTGAACCTAATGTCAAATTCCCTGATGCACCATTTAAGTGCATCATTTAAGATAAATTAAAACAATTTCTTTGTAAATGCTTGCCTCACTGCACTTATTAGTACAGATATAAAACAGCAGCATGATAATGGCTACCTTCAGTGAAAAAAAAAAGTCACTTCAAAAATGGAAATGCAATAAATCTTTGTTTTAAGGGCTATGTAAGAGAAGACAGATGCAGCTCTGAATGGCAGTAATTTTCCAAATGAAAACAAATCATATTTCTCTTTAGAAATGTTTGTACTCAATTTCTGAATGCCCTCTCTTAGAATTTATTGTTTTCTCGCAAAGTAGGAAATTGTGAAACCGTCTCCAAAGTTCATTTATCAATTGGTCCAAATGTATGCACAGAGCAATGACTCTGACGTGTCTACATTTGCTGTGTACAGTTAAAGCTGCAACACACCGTTTTCAACATCAGTTGACATCATCAGGCACTCAAAAAGCAAAAAGCGCCATATGGCGTGAAGTTCATACTATAGAAACAAGGGACTACAGCATTGCTATTTAATCACCACTTACAGGTGTTTTCTTAGGTTGAGAAAGAAACCCCATATTACCAATATACAATATACCAAATTTAAGCAAGCTGTGAGGTATCATTGAACATTTGCATATGAACTTCTTTAGTGGATTAGGAAACGTAAGAAAAATTATTAGGGCGAGCCATTTTCACCGTACACCTGTCTCTAGGTGGTCATGGTGAGAAATGGAAGTCTATAGTCTCAAAAGGAAGCTCGCCAACTTGAACAATGAACTAAAGGTGAGTCGTGGGATAGGATGGAAAGGTTTATTTGCCTCCCACCCTCACAAAGATATGGCATGGAAGACTGCCTGGAGATCCCCATCCCCCGGAATGCAACGTTTTTGTTTTTATCTAAGCAACGTGCATGATACAGTTACATGACTAAACACGATCCCATCCGATTTGTGTCTGCCGAGGCCCTCCAAAGAGCGCATCTGTAAAAAAAAAAAAATGACAACGTGTGAGAGCTTAACACAGTGATAGAAAACGGCAGTGGCACGGCTCATATCTTACAACTGACAGACTGATGGCGATTATTGCAAGGACAATGCCCCGCCTATGTCAAACGATTTGCAAATAACGTATGTCACCTTCCCCTCCATTATTGTTTTTTGCGGAGGACATAAACTGTGTCACCGATATTAAACCGTCTGCGCAAAAAAAAAAAAGAGCCGAGCTCAGCTCTCTCCCCTCTGACAAAGCAGAGCCATCTGCACGCAGACAAACATGCATATGGCCATCATTTGTCCAACATCTTACACAGTGTGAAGGTTTCTCGCTCGAAATGCCAACCTGGGTGGCAGATGATGTATGTGTTGCCTCAGTCCTGTGATTACCGGGCCCGCGCGCCGCGCCGCGCTCTCACCTCATCAGTTCCACAAGCTGCGCGGCGCGGGGCGTGAGGCATTGGCAGCGCGATGGCTTCTGACACGCGCCCAGGGGCGGGCGGCCCGGTGCGGCTGCCCGACTCCGGATTCTGTGCCAATCGGGGCCGGCGTCTGACCCGCCCGCCGGAACTGGTGCGGGTGCAGATTTAGGACCCACACACACGGCGATGTGAACACGGGGATGGATGTATTTTGAGGAAGGGGAAAAAAGCAAAGGGCATGCATGCATTCGCTGTCCCCCACCCCGCTGAACGGCTGTGCCAAAGGCCTTGGAAGCGGCCCGGGCTTTGTTCCTCTGCAAGAGGATGCTGGGGGAGGACCACTGGTGGGCGCCGGTTGCAAACGGGAAAGGTTACACCTGCAACTGGAAGGTGTCATTCGTTTGGGGGATCTGCCATTCCTCTAGACGAGGGGAGAGGGCATTGCCACCCCTGCAGAATGACAGGGCAAGGCAGCTCTCCTACCGACCCGGAGCAAGGTTTAGGGACACTTCCATAGGATGTTCTTTTTTTTTTTTTTAAGTATTTTTATTGATTTTTCACAGAGAGGAAGGGAGAGGGATAGAAAGTCAGAAACATCGATGAGAGAGAGACATCGATCTGCCGCCTCCTGCATGCCCCCCCTGGGGATGTGCCCGCAAGCAAGGTACATGCCCTTGACCAGAATCGAACCTGGGACCTTTCAGTCCGCAGGCCGACGCTCCATCCACTGAGCCAAACCGGTCTCGGCAGGATGTTCTTTTATGTATGGGTGTGGGTGTACACACACCCAGAGAATGTCAGGTCTTAAAATATCATTTTGAAACTGGGAAGATCTTTTCTTTTTAAGAGCTCTCCAGACTCCGGGCATGTGATGCAAGGGCAGAATACGCTGTTTTTCTCTTCCTGGGAGCCTCCGTTTATCCTGGGGAGGGAGAAGACGCAACGGAAGAGGACGGAGTTTAAAATTGTCCCAAAGGGACCTGTTGAGACATCAAATGGCCTCTACAAAAACCACACATTTTGATGAGTTACGTGTCAATTCGTTAGAAACATATGGACTTAGTTTCCTATAAAATTCACAGGGACATAAAGTATTTCCCCGAGCTCCTTTATTCAGTGACGGGTGGTCGAGAGACTAAAAGAAGACATGTGACACTTTAGTTCTCGTTCCTCTGTCATCAACAAAACACTTTTCAAACATGGGCTTTGAAAATTCAACCAAATATCTAACTTTATTTTTTTACCCCCTCACTGATTTTGAGAGAGAATGGAAGGGAGAGAGAGAGGTAGAGATGTGAGAGAGACACATTGGTTGGTTGCCTCCTGCATGAGCCTGACCAGCCGGGATTGAACCTACAACCCAGCTATGCATCCTTGACTGGAAATCAAACCTGAGACCCTTGGTTTGTGGGCTGACTCTCTAATCACTGGGCAACACCATTCAGGGCCAAAATACATTATTTTAATTAAAAGAAATAATTGCTCAAAATCAATTTATTAAGAAAAAAGTCTCTGTACTTGCCAAATTGAAAATGTATCTCACCTAGGAGCTGTTATGCTTATGGGAGTGAGTGAAATAGAAGCCATCAAGGCCACCTTTGTAGTGACTCAATGTGATATGATTTCCAGAAATTGAATTCTCTCAATTGAAAATAGCAGGCAGTTAACATTGTCTCCATCAATATTTGCCACTTCTGATTACCTGCAATTTTTTCCATTAATGACAAGAGGGATGAAAATGGAATATACATATGTTAATAATAAATTTATAGAAAAATAAGCATGATGGATTTTGTGGAGTTACATTTGGGGAGTTGGTAAAATGTGGCCAGCAGCCCCTTAGGAACTTACCTTGACAAGTTTAATTTACATGTTTTTAAATGAGCATTGTCAAGGTTGGCAGAGCTAAATAACATCCAGTTTCCCCTCCTCCAGGCTTTTTGTTCTCCTACACCTTAACAATATCAACAATATGGTTATTAAAAGTCTCTTTTATGTACAGAAGATTTTTTGAGAGATTCATTAAATTAAAATTGTGAAAATTTCATCTTTTATTTATCTTTTAATATATTTTTACTTATTTCAGAGAGGAAAGGATTGGGAGAGATAGAAACATCAGTGATGAGAATCATTGATTGCCTGCCTCCTACATGCTCCCTGCTAGGGATTGAGCTCACAACCCAGTCATGTACCCTGATGGGGAATCAAACCTATGACTGCTTGATTCATAGGTTGATGCTCAACCACTGTGGGGCTAATGTCTTTTAAAACTGTCAATGAGGAGGAAAGGAGACATATGTAATACTTTCAACAATGAAGAATTATTAAAAAAGAGAAATGTCATATCTAATAAAAGAGTAATATGCAAATTAACCATCACTCTGCTGTACCCACAAGCCACATCCACCAGCCCATGGGGAATTAGTATGCAAATTAACCCAACCAAGATGGCTATGATTACGGAGCGAGCAGGAGGCTTGGCTTTCCCCGGCAATGGAGGAAGCCAAGCTTTCCTCACACTCAGACAGGTCCAGATCTCCACTCAAGATACAAAGTTTCAATTATAGACGATAAATAAATCCCAGATACCAGGACCACTGCTTGGGTCACCAAAAGGGTTGTGGCCAGCCTGCAAACCACCACACACTCCTCGCCCAGGCCACCCCATGCCCCAAGGGAACCCCCACCCTGATCCAGGACATCCTTCAGGGCAAACCTGCTGGCCCCCACCAGTGCATGGGGCCTCTATCTTAGCTAATAAAATAGTAATATGCAAATTGACCATCACTCCAATACACAAGATGGCTGCCCCCATGTGGTCAAAGTTGGCTGCCTCCATTTGAACACAAGATGGCTGCCACAAGATGGCCATCAGGGGAGGGCAGTTGGGAGGGACCAGGCCTGCAAGGGAGGGTAGTTGGGGGCAATCAAGCCTGCAGGGGAGAGCAGTTAGAGATGACCAGACCAGCAGAGGAGGTAAGTTGAAGGCAACCAGGCCTGCAGGGAAGGGCAGTTTGGGGAGACCTAGGTCTGCAGGGGAGAGCAGCTGGGGGGGGGGGGGGGGGA